>PVJA010047485.1:0-14632 GCA_004027025.1 Myocastor coypus
GGGGGGGGGGCGGGGAAAGGAAAGGCGGGCCAGGGATCTTGACCCAGCCAGCGGTGCGGTTTGGGTCTGGGTTGGAACAGGAAGTTAGCCACAGGAACACAGAGGTGGGACAGAGGGGCGCAAGGGGCTTGCTGGTCGCTTCTTAACTAAGGTTGGCATACCATAACAACCGCATATACATCTGTCATATAAACAGCAACTCAAGTCCTAGGTATCTATTCACCCAAGAGAAAACAATGGAAATGACTCCTCCCTGATGAGCCGATAGACCTACTGTGCCCTGGCTACAGAGCTATTCGACTATTCCTGGGCCTGCCATCATCAAACACCATGGCGGAAACACAGGCTCAGTGCTAAGCAGCAAAGCTCCACACTAACGTCTGTATTTTGTACAGTCTCATCTATATGAGATTTCTAGAAAGACAAGAATTTCAGAGACGCTAAACAGACCACTAGAAATAAGAAGGAAGGAATCGGCCCAAGGTGGTGTGGGAATAGAAGTGGTCTAAGTGTCAAAGGGGGCTGCAAAGCATACAAATATACTGAAATCATTGAACTATATACTTAGAATAGTTATATTTTATAGTTTGTAAATTATATTTCAGAAAGGTTCTTATCTGCTGTGTTACTCAGACATCCTACCAGCAAGAATCTATCCTAGCTACACTTTAGCAAAAACACCAAATAACTCATGAATTAGTCTACCATACCAATTTTTCTTTTCCTAAGCAGGCTGGAAACAGCTGGAAGTCCATTTGTGAGGGACTGAGGAGTTTTCTGTGGTGTATCTGGGACACTGCAACTATAAAAAGGCATGAAGTGGGTTACAGTGCACACCAGTAAATTCCAGAAAATATCATCAAGTAAGCTGCAAAGTTTAGTTAATGAAGGGAAGTTTGAAAAGAAAGGATATTGCCAGCTATTGTGGCACACACCTGGTCACTCAGGGAGCTGAGCTAGGAGGATCCAAAGTTCAAGGCCATCTTGGACAAATTAGAAAGATTCTGTCTTGAAAGAAAACATTTCAAGGGCAAGCATTTCAGTGGCTTAAGCGCCTGCCTGGCAAGTGCAAGGTCCTGAGTTTGATTCCTAGTACCCCAAAAGGGTCTGGGAAGGAGGTGGAAGAGATTTAACTTAGTGGTAGAGTGCTCCTAAGTTCTACCTTCAGTATAGCAAGGGGAGAAGGATGGAGGTAGAGAAGGAATATTAATGTTTTTAAATATGTATTTGTTTATCCTTTCAATGTATTAGCTATTAAAGACTTGTACTGGGGTCTTTGGTTTGTTTGTTTGAAATGTAGTTTTCCAGAGTCCTTTCCCTGTACTCGTTCAGTCTGGAACAGCAGTGTAGAAAAGACCCTGCCAAATGCTACAACACCAATGGTTACCATAACGACCCTGTGTCTTCAGGGTCAGCCACCGCAGGGCTGAAGCTCAGAGATGGAAAGCCTGATGAGTGGAGTTTTTGCAAATCCCCTCAGCCCAGCCAGTCTCAGGCTGACATTGGGAAGTCCTTGGCCCCAAGCTGGGATGAGATGGCCATGATCCACTTCCCCGAGCGATGGGGCCAGGCTCGGCACACAGCTGGCAAGGAGCAGCCAGTTCACACATCCAACTGGCAAATCAAACAGCCTGGAAATACCAGATGTTTGATGAAAGTCTGCATTAGGATGGGGTGGAAATGTAAATTGGGACAACCATTTTGGAGAGCAATATGGCCTTATCCGGTATTGCTCACGCTTTCCAATCCAAAGCCATTTTCAGCTTTCCACCAGGAGACACATCAACAGAGCTCATTGTGAAATTATTGGTTAAAAAGAAAATTAAATAAAACCTAAAAGTTCATCAGTAGGAAAATTTATGAATAAGTTATGCAATAGTCATTTAACAGACTGCTATAGAGAATTTAAAATTAATAAGCTATTATATGTATCAAGATGACCAGATCTTGAAAAACAAAATGTTGAACTTAAAAAAATAAATAGCTTTAGGATATTATGCTATGCATACCATAAAAGCTCTGTAAAAATTCTAAATGCACAAGATGATACTGTGCAATATCAGAGATATATGTTCATTGAAATGCAAGATGAAATCATTTTAAATAGAGCAGACAAATACATACTGAATTTATGATAATGTCGCATGCACGGAGCAAACAGAGATTGCGAATGGGGAGAGATGCAGAGGGTCTTCCATCTTTCTTATAGTATTCTCGTTCCTTTAAATATTCAAAAATATTTGTCTGAAATATTAATGATTGAAATGAGAGTGAGAGTAATAAGATATGAGTGCTGCCTACCTCCTGCTTTGCGCTTTTCTGTGTTTTAGGAACTCCTTCCAAATATTGGAGCACCACCCCTCATGATGAAGAGGGTGGGGGGTTAGTCTTATTTCTGCTCCAAAACAAAGCCCGTGGGCTGATATGAAGTGGGGAGGATGGGCAGTGTCTGACCTGTCTGTGGCCTTTGCTACTCAGGTGACCTGGCCTTAGGTAGCAGATCAGTTCCTGACTTCAACACTTGTCCTGACCTCCCCTCAAGGCCCCTGCTGGGATGGCACATGTACACCTGCAGTGACATTTGTCACCGCATATGTGCAATAATTGTTTGTCTCTCCTATGAAACTATGCAGTCCTCTGTGGTTCAGTCCTCAACCCATTTGTCTCTTTCTTCCTGGGGCCTGAGAGTGCTGCAGCAGACAGATTTAAATGAATGCATGAATGAAGGGATCATCTTCATTTTGCATAACTGCCTTCTAAACTTGGCAAGAAAAAGAGGCCACAGGTCACATCACTCCTAAACACACTAGTTAATTAATCCCTGGTACTGATTCTCAGATGCAGCACAAAGGGTCAGGGAGCGCCATGATGTAACCCACTTACGAGTCACTGACACAGAGAGGAGCCAGCGCTGAGCAGGGCCACAGGACAATGGGGGGCGGGAGAGGCCAGCAAGCTGGGCCATCTAACTCACTAGGCAGTCCCTCTCCTTAGGACCATACTTGACCCAGCTGATTCAGGGATCCTGGAATACTTCAGCTCTGGCTGAACAAGAGGAGTAGCCAACTCTTGAGGGCCTCATGGCTAGCAGGGAACAGAAGGACATTTGATGACTTCTGCTCAGCACTGGGAAGGTGGCCCTGACCTTGATGTCAATGGCTGCGACCCTATCAGGCTCGGGATATGTGTCGGGACCCAAAGAAGCAGCAAGAAGAGTGGCACTGAACACTTTTAATTTGCACTTTGGGGATGGTGAGGCAAAGGCTGGGCAGGGAAGGCTGGTGGCATGAACCAAGGCCAGAGCCAGACTGCAGCATCAAGCTTGCTTGGAATCCAAGGGCCTCCTGAAGTAATTTAGCAGGAGCACCAGCAGCCTGGGGGACCAGCACTTCCCTCCACACCTCCCAGGAAACTTCCACAGTGGTTGCAAAAGCTCAGAGCAAGGTGTGACTTAGAAATGACGCCCACATCAACTGCCCATTACCCCATCGCCTGCCTGTCCACAGCCAGGAGCCATGCAGGGTGACAAACAGCTGTCAGGTGTCGTAATCAGAGCCATCTGGATTTCCAGAAAGGCAGAGTAAAAGCGGGTAAAGCCAGCCCATGAAAGAGCTGACAAGGGTCAGAAACCACAAGGGCACACCCCAGCACACTGAAAGAAGAGGCAAGATCCCTTCCTGCTGTCGCAGTGACCTCCTCCTAATTTGCCTGCCCTGGAGGTCCTGCAAGAATATCTAAAACTTGAAATGGAAATCATTGTCAGTATTAAAAAGCAACAAACTCTGGGAGGCTGGGGCAGGACAATCACAAGCTGGGACCCAGCCTGAACAATTTAACAACTTAGCATGATCCTGTCTCTAAAAACTAAAGAATTCTTAAAAAGCTGAGGTGTCGCTCATTGGTCACACACCCCTGGGCTCAATCTCAACACCACAAAAACAAACCTTGCTAAAGAGTGTGCAGCATAAAACAGACCCAGCATTACAGCAGCCCCTTGCTCCTTGGTTTTGCTCTCTGAGGTTTCAGCTACCTGCAGTCCCAAAAATATTCAACAACAAATTTTAGAAACAGAGCTTTAACCCGGCACTCAAGAGCGGTTAGAACAGCATAAAACACAAATACAGATAATTACAACAACAGATTAAAGGAGATAGATTCTGCAGTCTTCAAAGGCAAAGGAAAACCCTGAGTAATATTCAGCCCGCACTTGCAAAAGTTGCTTTGAAGCTTCCACTAGGTAATAGCAGGGAACAGCCTCAGTCTGGCCCAGGTGTTGGATTCTGATGGAGCGGCCAGCCCCGAGACTCACGGTGACTGGCTGAAGCTGTGGAAATTGGCTGTCATGTGGGAGCCAGACTGAGGCCAAGGTGTGGCAGGCTGTCCCCTGCCGCCTGTCCCCGAGGCCTCACAGACCTGTGCCTCTGTGTGTGTCTGTGTCTCCATCTCTTTTCAGAGGGACCTCAGTCAAGTTGGGCTGGGGCCACCACAGGAACCCCATTTCACCTCTTTAAAAGCCACATCTCCCAATGCAGCCATAGCAGGAAACACCAGGATCAGGGACACACAGACCTCGCACACACACATCTGGCCCATAGAAAGCTCCTGCCAAAGTGCTGCGGGAAACACCGTTGTTGTGACTAAGATAGTGAGAAAACACGTACTGAACTCTTGGTTGTTTGTTCTTTCTCATTTTTGTAGCAGTTATCAGACCTTTATTTTTATTTAAAAGTGCTTTAACAAATACACAGAAACATAAAATTTACCCATACTAACAGTGTACTGTGTGGTGTTTCCACATAGGTAGACATCGTGTAATGTGCAAGTCAAATGTATCTTATCTCCTCAGACATTTTATTTTGCTTTTGTTTTTACAGTACTGGGAACGGAACCCAGTACTCCACCCTGGGTAGGTCACTTTCCCAGCTCTTTTATCCTTTTTTATTTCCAGGTAGGATCTCACTGAATCACTACTTAGCCACACTGGGCGAGGCTTGCTATCCTCATTAGTCACAGGGCACTTCGCTTATTTCCATTTTCCCTTCACTGTGAATAGTGCCACGGTGTCTCAGTTATTCTTTTCTCGTTGCTGGGACAAATACCCGACCCTCAGAATGATGGGACGTTTATTTAGCTCACAGTTATTGGAGGTTTTAGTTCATACTCGGCCGGCTCCAAGGCTGAGTGACACAGGGCAGAGAGCATCCAGCTCGTGGCAGAAGAACAGCAACAATGGCAACAGAGAGAGTCTGTCTCTCTGTCTCTCTGTCACTCTGTCCCTCTGTCTCTCTTATATTACATTCAGGCTATCCACCCCAGGCTGGGGGAAGCACTCACACCCATAATCCCAGCAGTACAAAACCCATAATCCCAGCCTTGGATCTCACTCATAATCTCAGTGGATCATGAGTACATCTCAAATTCTAGAAGTCCCTGCTCTGACTTCATGAGGCTTTGGGGGAACAGCTAGACATAAACCATAACACACAGACACCATCCTAACTTGTATAAACCAAAACCCTCATATTGGGGGTTGACCACTGTATGTTTTGCCACATGTACCAACACCATGTCTCAAAATAGTAACACTTCTTACACAGAGAAAATCTCATACATCTAGTTTCTTTTTTGTTACAAACAGAAAGTCATTTCTTTGGGGTCAAGAACCCAGTTTGTAGATTCTAAGGTGAACAGGAAGAAAGTTAAAAAATCCTTGGAAAGATTAAATATTTTCTACCTTGTCAAGAGACTTGAATGACTGGATTTCCTGGACAGCAGGGACAGGGGAGACCCAAGGCCGGTGAGCTCCTCCAGCTCCTCCTCAATCATCTGCTTCACCAGCTGCATTCCTGAGTTTCTCTCAGGACATGGGCCTCGAACTTGGGACACTCGCATGCCTTATCCCTCCAGTCCAGCCCCAAAAAACCATCCTCCCTGTGAAGAGAGGTTCCAGAGTTTTCCACCTGCCAAGGCCCATTGAGCTCATGGCACAGATACTTTAGAATTTAGGGGCAAAGTATCCTGCAATGTACCCCAATGTCCAGCAAAACATAAAAGGGAGGGAAGCCCCAAGAAAGGGGTGGACAGATGGGGATAATCAACCAAGCCAAGGCTCATTGTCCAATCTTAGATTTTTTTTGTTGTTGTTGTTTTTGTCTTTTTGAGACAGGGTCTTGCTATGCAGTTCAGGCTGGCCTTGAGCTCACTTTTGTAGCCCAGGCTGGTCTCGAACTTGCACCGATCCTCCTGCCTCAGCCTCCCCAGTGCTGGGATTACAGGCGTGCACCACCACACCCGGCTTATCTAGATTTGCTGCACATTTTTATCTCTTTTCTGTTCAACTTTCTGTATTTGAAAACCATCACTAGAGGGCCAATGAAATAGCTCAGTGGACTAAGCTCCTGCTTTGGCAAGCACAAGGACCAGGGTTCAATATCTGGTCCTGCATGCCATGCTTGGCCCCACCTCCGGGGCATACTGAGCCGAGGAATGAGTCTGGGCTTGGTGGTGCACGTCTGTAATCTCAGGGCTAGGGTGTCTGAAAACAGGAGGATAACTGCATAGTGAGACCCTGTACCAAATACATAAAATGAAGAAAAAAAGAAAAGCATCATTAAACAATTATGAGAAGAAATCATTAGCAGCATTTTTAAAAGTTTAAATCTCTCTCAAAATTCTCCTCTCTTTTCACTACCCATGACCCCTGCCCTAAGCCAACCCTTTTCTCTGGGTCAGACCACTATGGCAGCTTCCTGAGGAGGAGAAAGAGGAAGAGGAGGAAGGAGAAGAGGAAGAGAAGGAGGAGGAGGTACCTTGTCTATACCCTGAGGCCACAGCACCAAGACATAGCAAAAGGAGGCCAAGCCAGGTGGGGCTCAGTGGCACAGTGCTGGCCTAGCACTGAGAGAGCCTGGGTCCAGTCCCCTGTATGGCAAGCAACCCACCTCAGCAAAGGGATTTCTGAGACGGCACTGATTTACGGTGAGAAAGCAGATGCGCAACAACCTTGTGCAACGACTTGGCTCCAGAGGTCCCCATTCTCCACGAGGGGAGAAGAGGCTCAGAGAGTTTAAGTCCTTGGGAAAAGCCACTCACATCGAGCCACAGAACCCATAGGTCTGGCCCCAGAGTCTGTGTGCCAGCTGTTGTGTCCATCCCGAGGCTCTGCCACCTAGCAGAGCAACAACAGTGGAAATTGAAGCCCGCAATGCTGGACAGAGCTGTACTATCTGCCCAGGAGGACACGGGGACCCAGGGCACTAGGTGTCTCTCAAACTGGAAGGTGAAAGAGGGATGTTTTGAGTCCATACAATGCAAAGTTTGACATCCTTCTGTTCTGGCAGAGTGGCAGAGATTTGTTTTTTGGGTTTTGTTTGTTTGTTTGTTTGTTTTTTAATATTTTATTTAATTTTTTTTTCTTGTTTCAGAACCCTTGTTTGTTTATTCACTCATTTTTATGGCCGGCTCAGCTCGCCCAGAGGGCAGAGCCGGCGCAGCATGTGGTGCCGGGATCGAACCATGGTCCCTGAAGCTGCCCAAGCTTCCCCAAGCAGGCGCTTTAGACCACTGAGTCATCCTGCCGGGCCCTGAGATTTGTTTTTTGTTTGTCTGTTTGTTTGTTCTTGTGGTACCAAGGATTGAACTCAGGACCTTGCTCTTGCCAGGCAGGTGTTTCTGCCACTGAGCCATCTCCCTGTCCCTGTCCCCTCAATTATGAACTAAACAGTGTGTTCCCCAGCCCCATCGCACGTCTTCTGCAACCCTAGAATGCAACCCAGTCTAGAAATAGAGTCTTTACAGGTCTGATTAGCTGAGCTGAAGTTACCCAGGTGCCAGGTGGGCCCTCACACAGTGATTCATATGATTATTGGATGGACGCAGAACTCCACATAGAGGGCAAATGGCAGCAACAGGATAGTGACGCAGCCTGATGCCAAGAATGGCTGGCAGCCATCAGAAGCAAGCGACACTGCATGGCCTCTCCTCAGGGCTCCAGCAGAAGCCATCTCCACTGCCACCTCAGCTGGAGCTCTGACCTCCCCAACCATAAGGGGAGGAGTCTATGGGTCTGTGGCACTTTGCTAGGATAGGCCCAGGACCAAGTCATAGTCAACTTGGCCAGGCCACCCACCTCTGTCTCCTGAATCACGAAAATCAGAATAACCAGGGTGCAATCCTCAGCAGGCTCTTGTCAAGATTAGATGAGAAGTCTGAGGTGGTGGGCCACGTCTGAGATCCTGGGAGGCTGAGGCAGGAGGATCATGGAAGTCCAAGGCTAGCCTGGGCTACATAGCTACATCCAGGCTCAAAACAAAAAATAAAAAACAAAATGAGACAAAACAGATTAGCAAGAAAATACATAGCCCAAGGTTAGCCTGGCTGTCACAAGGGTAAACAGTAGGGCCAGCTGTCAGCATTGTCATGACTACCATTTTTGCTAACTCCCCTGGCCTGATGGAGAGTTGGCAGTCTCTGCAGTAGAAACCAGGCCCTATGACAGGCAGCAAGACCAGGTGCAGGGAAGAACCTCCCTTCCCCCATAAAGTTCACAAGCTCAGTTTATAAATGGGGATTAGCAGTGGCTTGGAAGCACAACTGACAGGACCATAATATGATCAGTGTCACTATGGTGACATCAGCTTCCAGCAGAACCTGGGCTCGTGCTGCCCGACAGAGAAATGACCAGCACTGCCCTCTCTGTAACCACAACTTGGTGTCCCATAGGGACATTTGATAGCCAAGTTGCACAGGAACATCCCCAAGGAAGGAATGGAATCGTTACTGTCTAAATCACCTCTGCCTGGCCACACTGCTGCTCAAAGTCCCTGGTGTGACATTCACCTGAAACATTCCTTCCACAGTTCAAATCGGAAAAGGTCTCTCTAGCGACCAAAGGCCCACCTTTCTTCTCCACTAAATGAGCGACTTACACAATGCTTCGTCCCCGCCCGCCCAGGCCAGCAGGAGTCTCAGCGAGGAGTCTGACATTGTTACACTGTCCATTCCTTGGGGGAGCCTACTTGTTCCCCTTCATGCTTTTGATTTATTTTCTTTTCCCAACAATCGGACTGGATGTGTCTTTTATTTATTCTAAGTGGCCTTAATTTTCTTTTGGAATTACCTAGCTTGATCCATGAAACCACTGCAGTAAATGGCTTCAGGAGCAGGTTAGTAACAATTACAAGACAGAGAGGGTCATCAAATCACGCCTAGGAAAACAGTTTCAGGAGTTTCCTACCCACTTGGAAAGGGAGAGAAGAAAGAAGAGATGGTACTTGGAGTGGAGCAGCTGGAAGAGGCACAGCCTGTGGGCCGCAAACAATAGAGTGAGAGGCTGCGATGTGAGAGAGAGGAAGTTAGTGGACAAAAGAGTAAGAAACAAAACCTAAGCAATGATTTACAGCACTAAAAATACTGAGAATTAGCCAGGTACAGTGGACCACACCTGTAATCCCAGCATTTCGGGAGGCTGAGGCAGGAGTATCCCAAGTTTGAGCCCAACTTAGTCAACTTAGTGGTTTAAAGAGACCCTCTCAAAATAAAGAAGAAAAAAAGGTCTATGGCAGCCAAGGAGATAGCTCAGTGGAATAAGTGCTTGTCTGTCAAGCACGAAGTCCTGAGTTCAATCCCCAGTACCACCAAAAAAGAAAAAGAAAAAAGGTCTAGGGTTATAGCTCAGTGGGAAGGCCCTGGGCTCAATCCCCAAGAACACATATACACACAAAGGAGCACTAAGAAATATTTGAACACTTGTGAACTGCATAAGAACCAGGCCAGGCTGCCTGGAGACAGGAAGAATTATAAATATGTATAGTATGTTTGATGTAAAGGAGGCTGTATTTATATACTAAGCATATTTTTAGATTTATAATCTAAAAAAGATTTCTCAGAGCCTAAGGTTTAGATAAAGCCTTGCATGGCACTGCAGAAAGAGATAGGGTGTGCTCAAAGTTATGTCCTTGGACATGGGGAGGAGGTCTGGATCTTGTTTCTGAAAAAGACTTTGAGAACTTTCATGTAGCATCTCAGGGAGGAGAGCCCAGCTTTCCCCACATCTGACAATAAATTTAAGCTAAGAAAAGGAAGCACCAAGTGGCTCATGACCTATCCAGTCTGTATTAGTCAGGGTTTTATTAAAGGAACAGATATAATACAAAGAATAGATATAATACAAGATGTACCAGTCACTGAATCAGATGAGGAAGCCTGCAGAGGATGTCTGAAGCTCACTGCAGTGATTCCACACAAGTTTCTTATCAGTCATTGAGTCTATAGCAGAAGGCTGAAGTATCTACAATGGAAGCTGAAGGATACAAGTTAGAGCCAAAGAGTCTGAGCTGGAAGCCAGGAGATGAAGTCCAAGCTGACTGCAAAGACGGAAGTTCCTCCAAGGAATCTGTCCTCAATCCTTTTATATATCCTTTCTGTGCTGCATTAACTCTGGGGCAGGCCCTCCCCACCCTAGGGTGGGATCTCCACATGCCAGAGTTTGGAACCACCCAGGTGACAGACAGGTTGACACAATGTATCAACCACTACACCATCTAACCATTCCTGAGTTAAGTGAAAAGAAAAAAGTTCAGTAACAAAAAGGAGGCATCTTGGGCTGAGCCAGCCATAAAAATGAGTGAATAAACAACAAAGGTTCTGAAACAAGAAAAAAATAAATAAAAATAAAAATAATTCTTTAACAAAAAGGAGGCATCCCTAGACAGTCAAACCAGGTTATCCTTTCAGATGCAAATCATAAATATCAGTCTGGTGCAGGTTACGCATGCAACAGGCAAGGGAAGATGTCCTCACGACTTCTCGCCATTTTGGTTTTCACTAAAGGACCAGATGGGATCGGTGAACATTTCTTCCTGTGGTCACCTGTCACCCAGCCTTTCTTGCATTCTGGTTACATTTTTTCCTCCCATACCCTGTCCAAGCAGTTCCCCATGCAGTGTAGATAACAGAAATGGAAAGGTTATGCTTTTCACCATGTTCAAGGGCTTGGAGGAGTTTAACACATGCTCACCGCAGACAGGAATTTACCACATGCTCACTGCAGGCATACTCGTCCCAGCATGCACTTCCTTTCCCTGTATCAGACACAGCCCAACCTCCCTTCCTCCACCTGCCGGCCACCCACTATGAGCTTGCAGCAGAGCCAATCTTCACAGGTTCCTCTGAAGAGCTGTATGGAAATGTAAACGAGACCACCAAGGCCAGGAACAAGAATACATCTGATGACCAAGGTCGTTGGAGCAAACCTAAGGAGAAGATGGGGCCCCTGATACTCATCATCCTGTCTAACAGATTCTGGAAAGGGACTCAAGTGATGCCTTCTGTGGTTCAAGGCAAAAGAGGTGCTATAGGGGACTAAACAGTGTGCTATTCTTTCAAAATATGTCCGAGTCCTAGCTCACAGTGTTTGTGGACAGGAGCTTGCTGGGAGACAAGTCTTTTTTTTTTTTTTTTTTTTTTTTTGTCTGTTTGAGACAGGGTCTCACTATGCAGTTCAGGCTGGCCTTGAGCTCACTTTTGTAGCCCAGTCTGGTCTCAAACTCTCACTGATCCTCCTGCCTCAGCCTCCCAAGTGCTGGGATTACAGGCATGCGCCACCACACCTGGCTTGGGAGACAAGTCTTGACACAGGAAGTTAAAGAATCTTGATATGAGGGGCTGGGGAGATACCTCCATGGCACAGGTGCCTGCCTGGCAAGTGCAAGGTCGTGAGTTCGAACCCTAGTCCTGAAAAAAAAAAAAAAGAATCTTGATAATGGATTTTTAATATACTCTAAGTTCAGTGACTGGTATCCTTTTAAGAGAAAGTAAAAGTCAGCCAGGCATGGTGGTACAACCTGTAATCATAGTACTCTGGGAGGCAGAAGCAGGAGGATTACAAGTCTAAGCTCAGTGTGAATGTCTTGGATTTGAACCCCAGAACTGGGGAAAGAGAGAGAAGAGGAAGTGGGGGAGACAGTCCAGAGAGACAGACAAATGGACGGGTAAACAGTCAGACAGACAGAGACAAAAAGACAGACAGATGGATGGATGGACAGATAGACAGACAGACAGACATAGAGATAGAGGCAGAGACAGAGACAGAAGAGACATAAACAAGAGACCGCATGAAGAGGGAGAGAGAAATAAAATTGGAATAATGCAGTCATGAGCCAAGGGACTCCCGGAGCCTCTAGAGGCTAGAGGAGGCTACAGAAGGAGTATGGCCATGCTGACATCTTGACTTTGATCTTATGGCCTTTAAGACTATGGCAGAGTAAATCTCTATTGTTCCAAGCCTCATCTTGCAAACTTGGAGTGGTTTGCAGCCATGGGACACTAATATAGTGCTACCTAGGCAGCTGGACCACAGCAACAGGGCCTCTTGACTTCTATGAAAAATCCTTCTCTAAATCTATAGCCAGTCAGGATCAAAAGAACCCCTCCTCAGAGATTCTTTACTTCTGCCCATGTGTCAATTTGCAGGACAAATGTTTAGCCATTAAGTTTCTAATTGTCCCACAGAATCCTATTCCTTTGCCAGGAAGAGGTTTACTGACAAAAAATGGGAACAATTCTCAAATTTTGACAATAGCCAAAACAGATTTTACCTGTTAGAATTTCACTACGTCTCCCTGACCAAATTAGCCAACAGATGGATCCTGCTGCCTAGTGTAATGGAACCTAACATGAGGAAACTTTTCTCCCTCTGAATATCAGAAAAGAGAGGAATTGCTTTGGGTGTCAACAAGGCAAGACCTCTACCCAGTGACACTTTTCAAAAAATTAAATCAAGTGGCTGCTGGACAGCCAGTCTGCCTGAGAGCAGAAGCAGCTACAACTATGCTAACAGAGGAACACTTTGGAACAGAAACTAGAAGTTCTAATTTCTCATCAGGCCAGCTATTCTGACGACAAACATTAATTTTGGTTAATGGGGGACCGACCAGCTTGCCAAGTACTAGGCTATGCTCTTAGACATCCCTGAGGTTGTCACAAAAATTTGCACTACTCTTAATCTCTTCCCTCTAATGCCCACAGGCCCAGAAGTTAACCATTTCCATGAGCAAGTCCTCTCCCACACCTTTGCAGGTAGGCAGGACTGTGATGAGATATGGCTCACTGACAAAAGTAGCTTTGTCTGAGGACATAAAAAGGGGAGTTAAGCAGTTGTCAGTTCACAACAGGTCACGAAGCCAACTTCCACTTGGGATACTGCTAAAAAACAAGAGCTCTTACTTGGGCGTGATACTAAGAAAAGGCAAAAGGCTACATCTACACAGACTCCAAATATGCCTTTCTGGTACTACATGCCCATGCTACGATCTGGAGAAGAGTCTACTGACTAATAAGTAATCATCTGTAAAACATCTACAACTCTCGGATGTAGCCTGTCTTCCCAAGCAGGCTGCTAGTGTTCAGTGCAAGCAATCCCAAAGTGACACATCTGAGGTCTCATTGGGAAATCAAAAGGCGATGAGGAGGCAAGAGCAGCAAGAGCAGCCCCTCAAAACCCTAGGCATATGTCCAGTTTTTGAGAAAACACTCTGCTCCTTCCACAAGAGGTGTAGTAACAAGCTATAAAAATCCTACATGGGAAATGGTCAGTAGAATTTTCACAGGACTCAGAAAGCTATTCCTGAGAACCTGTGGAAGACCTGAGGCTGCTCTTCAGAAAGCAAGATTGCAGTATTGCTCCAGGTACAGATAAGCAGAGCCACTAATGGCCCTGATTCACTATAGCCTAAATGAGCACCTGAATTGAGGCTCTTCCTGTCTTTATTTAGATCCGTCCTGTGGGAAATCTCACTAAGGCTATGTCTCTTAAGCTCTCGATTATTTATCTAACCTCCCTGTTTGCCATACTTTGTCTTCCACTAGGAGCATAGAAATATGCTCCTCACATGGGGGCCTACCTCCCAAGCATAATAGTAAAGTTACTTTCTTTCTCCCATCAAATAGGCAACTTAGCAGTCATGAATTCTCTTCTCATTATCTGCTAACAGATTTTCCTCTTCAGCCCAGCCAGTGAGCCACAGCATCCTGAGGCAGCTGAGGAGCCCATAATTCCTAGCAGGTCAGGTGTGCAGCCCCTCCTAGCTTGAAGAAGCTACAGAAGAAGCTTCTATAGTTTCTTCTATAAAAGACAGAGACCTCATTCATTCAGTGCCCCATGAAGAATTGTGGGAATTTGTGTCAATCTCAGGAGAAAATAAGACAGGAGATGAGGGCCTTGAAAACTGGTGAAGGAAGTAGGGATGACTTGTTGATTACAAAATCCCAGGGCACATGTGGTAACAGCTCCCAAGCCCTGTGCATGGCTTTCTCTCAAGAGTTTAACAGGGCCGGGCGTGGTGGCTCACGCCTGTAATCCCAGCACTCAGGAGGCTGAGGCAGGAGGATAGGTGCGAGTTCGAGACCAGCCTGGGCTACAAAAGTGAGCTCAGGACCAGCCTCAACTGCATAGTGAGACCCTGTCTCAAAAAGACAAAAAAAAAAAAAAAGAGTTTAACAGGGTTTGTTTGTTTTGGGTTTTTTGTTGTTGTTGTTTTGCAGAACTGGGGATTGAACTCAGGTCCTTGTGGATGCTAGGCAAGAGTTTATTCTACTGAGGGTTAATGCTTTTTTTTTTTTTTTTTTTTTTTTT
>PVJA010047486.1:0-14633 GCA_004027025.1 Myocastor coypus
CAATAGGGAGGTGGGTCATTCCCACACACTGTGCTCTGCAGAACTATTGTGAGGACAATATGCAATGTGTCAACTTTAAAAAAAAAAAAAGAAAGGGGAAAAAGAAAAAAAAAGTAATGTTTATTGAAAATGTTAATGTTTAATTGTTTTAATTGTTTGATCAATCCTATATACCTATATCTATCAACTTAAATTGATCTGATGATGAAAATATGTAATATAACCATTGTTAAATTTAAACAATAAAAATATTAAATCATGAAAAAAAAAATAAGTCAAACAAAAACATCACAATAATGTAGAAGGAAAGGAAGAAGGAAGGAGAAATAATGTGACAGACTTCAACACCCAGTGCAGTGTCTGAGCTTGATAGAATAGAAATCTCAGAAGCTGTTTACAGCTTGCATGTGGCAGAACCTCTAAGTAGAAGAATCATTGAAGAAGCTTCTTTGTTTGAAGCAAAACATTAATCTGGACATCTTTAACTTTGGGACACTCTAGCAATAAATGGAGCCTAATGCAGATATTCAAGTATTTCTAGGACTTAGGCCATGTCTGATCCTTTATGCCTGGGCCACTTTGAACCATAAAGATGGCAAGTAAAGTGTGGAGCTTTGCACTTAGGTATGTGCCTAGATATCTTCAAGAAGAAAGCACATCATTGCTTTTATAATCCTAAGATTCTTTATGAAGCCAGGAATTGTACAAGAAATTATAGGCTTACAGATACATTTTCCCCTTCTTTTTTTCCTTCCCTCTCTCTCTCTCTCTCTCCTTTCCTTCTATTTTCTTTTTATTTTGTTTTGCTTTTTTGCTGTTTGTTTTGCTGTAATTGGGACTGAAATAAGGGCGCTGGTGCTGAACTACAACCCCAAACCTTTTAATTTTGATGGAGTCTCACTAAGCTGCCCAGGTTAGGCCTGAACTTGAGATTCTCCTGCTTTAGCCTTCCAGAGCCCTGGAATTACAGGGATGTGCTACCACTCCTGGCTTCAAGATATGTTTTCTTCCAAAATGTTGGCTCCATATTGATATGGAGTATATCTATCATCTGTCTTCCAAAATCAGGTTTTCAGGGAAGCCTATAAGGAAAGAAAGCAGAAGAAAGGAAGGAAGGAATAAAAGAAGGAAGGAAGGAAGGAAGGAAGAGAAGAGAAGAAAGGAGAGAGAGAAATAAAGGAAAGATGGAAAGGAGGGAGGTAGGGTAGACTAGTGGGAAGAGAAAAGGAAGGGAAGGGAAATGTAATTGGAATATTAAAGCCTGAGCACTAGAATCACTGGAGAAGCTTCTAAAAATAAAGCAAACAAACAAAAACCTCTCCAACTTCTTCCCAGACATTTTATTCAGTGACTCAAGTAAGGAGTCCTGGGATGTGTATGTTTTTTTAAAAAAGAGTTCTCCAGATGATTGTGCTGTGTGTCCAGAACCAAAGATGATTTCTGTAAATAGGGGAAAAAGAGAACAGACTGTAGATCAAATCCCATTTTCAGGCCTAAAAACACCCCAAAGGACATTAGGAAGCAAATGATGTTTACAAGAAAGTCGATAATCCATACAAGAGCAAAGAAGGACATCCCTGACCCTTGACCTCAGACTGTCAAGGAATGCAAAGTGTGCATCAGGTGCTCCTGCAGGTGAGAGCAACTCTGGGCTAAAGTGAAACTCTCTCTTCTCCGAGATTTACTGTGGACCCAGTTTTGTTTGTACTTGATTAGAAACAGCCTTGGTTTACCACACTAACCATGAAGCAGCTCAGGAATACTGGCTACTTCCCCAAAGGCCAGAAAAATTCCACCATGTTTCAGATGCGTTTCACCAAAACTAAAAGCAATATGGCCTTGAAGTCATGATACCAAAGCAACAGAGGAGGTAGAAGAGCACCTGGACCTGTGTTAGATAAATAGATCATCATTCTTTTGTACTAGTTTTCCCTAGGCAGAAACTGGGCTGTATTTTTGGGCTTCCAGCAACCACACATAGAAGAGGTTGCAGAAGATCTAAATTGTTGAAAGCAAAATACACACATTTCTCTTTTCTTTCTTAATTTTATTGGTTTTTTTGCTTATTGTTTTTTTTTTTTTTTTTTTTTTTTTTTTTTTTTTTTTTTTTTTTTTTTTTTTTTTTTTTTTTTTTTTTTTTTTTTTTTTTTTTTTTTTTTTTTTTTTTGCTTTTTTTTGAGACAGGGTCTCACTGTGCAGTTCAGGCTAGCTTTGAGCTCACTTTTGTAGCCCAGGCTGGTCTTGAATTCACAACGATCCTCCTGCCTCAGCCTCCCAAGTGCTGGGATTACAGGCGTGAGCCACCACGCCCAGCTTTCTTTTGTTTTGTTTTGTTTTGTTTTGTTTTGTTTTCTTCTTCTTTTTTTCTTTCTTAATTTTAAACGTTGACATCTGACTTACTTACTTGGCAGTAGGGTCCCACTGACAAAGCCCAAGGAACTGTTTCTGGCTTGGGCCCATTGTCAACCATTATCTACGTCATCAGTGAGCACCACAGATCTGTAGGGGCATGCAGAACCTCACACTGCTGCTCGTAGGGTGTATAGAACCACCACCATTACCTTGGCTACTTCTTGTCTGTGCCAGTCTTATTGTTTGCCTTGTGATGATTTTTTTCTAATTAAGATTCATAATTTCATCACTATGATCAGGAGCATACTAATATGCAGTATTCTTTCTGTGATTATTGTGAGGTGGGGGAAAATCTGTCCCCTTGTCTCACCCTTTGGGATTGCCTCTGGTGAAGCTGAGACACCTCGAGGAGTGTTGCATGAAAATGGAAGGAGATATGGCAAAGCCGGCTCTGCATGCTCTTGGGCAAGTCTCTTACTCTCTGCCCTTGCTCTAGCCTCGGCTTGCTCTTTTCTCCAGCGAGAGGTCTCTTGGGTTCTTCCAGCATTGCTATTCTCAAGCTGTCTAATCTAAGGAGTTGGCTAGAGTCCTCTTCTCTGGACAAGTGCATCTGTGCGAGTAACGCATTTCTTGTGGAAAGAAGTGGTTTGGATGCAGGTCAGAACTGGGGAGAGAAATGACGTCCTCAGGAAACAAAAAGCCCTATGTGTAAGTAACTGATTCAGAGTGGGGATGACTAATTCATCCGAACAGCTGTCAGTTCTGAAATATGTCACATCAAATATTCATTGAATAAAATATTGAAATCTCAGTTGCTACCTCAGAGAGGGATACTCAGCTTTAGAAAACATTTGATTCAAGGAGAGCGGTGCCTTTTTGCTTCTGCCTTTGAATTCTCTGAGTACCTCTCGGTCTCTGGTGGATATCAGAAATCACTTGGTTTTCTATGCTGTTAAGAGGCATGAAGCAAAAGACAACATCAGGCGTACGTGTGTGTATAATACATTGGGAGATTTGGCATCCAAGAAGAAAACAGTCACTCACAACTGTTCTAGAAAAAGCAACTGCAGAAATCTTCATTGAAAATGCAAATGACACTTACTTGGGACTCATCGTGTTCTTCCTGTTTGCTATTTCCAACTCCATGATGCGCTGTTCTCTTGAAGCAGAGGTTGGAACACTCCATATTGGTATTCAGTGTCCACGCACTTTCAGCCTGGCCCCCTACCCAGGGAGCCACATTTGTCAGCAGTGCAGTCCAGTTACAGTTTCTATATTTTCGCCACCAAAATATGCATAGTATGTACTAAATACTGTACAGTGATGTCACTATCTCATATACTATTTATTGGTCTCTTCCTATGAAGAGTATCTAGGTACTAGCCTGGCTTCTTTGCCTCCGTTTAATTTAATAGCTTTCCATCTAAGCCTCATGGCACTCAAATAATGTGGAGATTCATAGTGCTGGGCACAGTGATATGAGAAGAGCCTTGAATGACCAGACTAATGCGGGAAGGATCAAGTTTTTGAACCCAGCTCCACCCAACTCTGAAGCATATTCTTAGAATATCCAACAGAACTGGTTATGTTAAGCTATTTTGAGGCCTGAGCTATCAGGTGCAGTCACCCTAAAGTCCACCTCATGATGCAGGAAGATGGAAAAGTAACATGTTCCTCCCCTTGCAGCCTCCCCCAGTGCCCCTTCATGGAGCACAGCAGCTATGTTTGCACCATGATCCAAGAGTTGCAGGCTTCAAGCCTTGTGGTGGTCCTTGTGTCTGGTGAGACTGCCCCCTTCAGGTTTTTTCTGGAAATGCAAGTTCCACTTTAGGCTCCTCCCCCTTCTGCTTTTTTCCCAAGCTCTCTGCTCATGAGGGTGCTTTCCTATCTATAAACCACACAGGTGGCTATGTAAAGGGCTCCCAGCATAGAGTACTGACAAGGGCGCTGGACCTTTCTCTGAGTTTAACCAAATTTGGTTCAAGTTCTAGTTTTACATGTATGGGTTGTTTGACCTTTTAAATATAATTTTAGCCACTTAGGTGTTTGCCCTGAGGGTCACTTGGGTAGTACGTTTGTTTCTGTACCGACTATCCCGAGAGTCGCTGGAGCAGGTGCCACCTCAGCCAGTCAGCTCTTGTTTCCATGACACAAGACACACTAGCACATCTGTTTATTTCTTTTATGTCAACTAATTTTTGCATACTTCTTTTTTCAGAGCGCTGTGTTCGCCTTTGATATTTGTTCTTTGTGCAATCTAGTAAGTTTTGGTTGTTCTCTTTCTGTAATTCATGTTTATTTGTGAAAAATGACCTATCATTTCGTGCCACAGTCTATTAAATCTTGACAAGCTGGGCATGGTGGCTCACGCCTGTAATCCCAGCACTCGGGAGGCTGAGGCAGGAGGATTGGTGAGAGTTCGAGACCAGCCTGGGCTACAAAAGTGAGCTCAGGACCAGCCTCAACTGCATAGCAAGACCCTGTCTCAAAAAGACAAAAAAAAAAAAAAATCTTGACATAAGTATATTAGGTATGGTTTGTATACTTCTCCAGAACCTAGTGATCTTCCTTTGCAAAATGAAATGGGCACACTTGTGACACTGAGATGAAGTAGGAAGGAAGCACTGAAAGAAAAAGCAAGGAAACTGTATCCACTGATAGACCTTGGACAACTGTTGTGCTTTGGGTTTGGACTAGGATGCTAAAGGAAAAGATACCTGCACTTTCTGTCTGTCTTTATGGCAGCCAAGAGTGAATTGGGGAGTACATCTCTATAGAAAAAAAGAGACATAAAAAGTAAAAAAGGGGAAAATATTAGCATATCAGCGAAGCAAAGTCTGATTTATGAAATGGAAAAAAGTAAGGTGTCTCTTAATTGCCAGCATTTTATCATACAGAAATAAAGAAATGAAACTAAAGAAATCCAAATAGGGGTCAATGATTATAATAATTCTATGAGTGGTATTGACAGAGTTGAACAACATCTCACAAGCTATCCTATAATCAAAAAGGAAGGAAGAAATACTATCATAAAGTATGTATCCACCTTCTGAACCAAACAATATGGAACTTTGCTTATTTATTCAAAGCAGGGTTATTCAAAACTCACTTACAAATTAGATTACACCTGCTAGACCAAATCACTGAAAAACATAGGATAGTGACTCACCAACCAGGATCTCCAATATTGATGTCTTCACCATTACATTGAGAGAGTAGCCATTTTATTGAAACTATACAAACTTCAGAAAAACAGGGAGGCCAACATGACCAATATGATGGTGTAAAGTATGTTGCTAGGGAGATCATTTGGCAGTCTAAATGCCTTCCTGGCAAGTGCAAAGACCTAGGTTTGATCCCTGGTACCACATGCTGTGCCTGTCCCAAAACTGGGCATGGTGGTGCACACCTGTATCCCCACCACTAAGGGGGGCTGAGATAGGAGGATCACTGTGAGTCCGAACTGTGTCATGAGACCCTATGTCAAAATAAACAAATTGTGTTGTTCAAAGAAAGACAATAGAGGCTGATGAGATAGCTCAGTGGTCTAAAGCTCTTACTTATGCAAGCTTAGGGAACCACAGAGATTGTGGTTCAATCCCCAGCACCACATGCTGTGCCAGCCCCACCCCCAGGGCAGGCAAAAATAAAAAGCTAGGCATGGTGGTGCACACCTGTAATCCCAGCACTTGGGAGGCTGAGGCAGGAGGGTTGGTGCAAGTTCGAAACCAGACTGGGCTACAAAAGTGAGCTCAAGGCCAGCCTGAACTGCATAGTGAGACCCTGTCTCAAAAAAATGAAAACAAACAAACAAACAAAAAAAACCACAAAGAAAGACAATAATGCAAAAAAGAAATGGGAAAGGGACTAGAAAATATTGTCCAGATTGCATTATAGATAGAATCTTTTAAGACACATCACACACAGGAAAATTATTGAATAATTTTTTTACATTTCTTATTATATTATTTTGCCCATAATGAAAATATAATTTTCTTTCTTTCTTTTCTTTTTTTTTTTTTTTGTCTTTTTGAGACAGGGTCTCGCTATGCAGTTCAGGCTGGCCTTGAGCTCACTTTGGTAGCCCAGGCTGGTCTTGAACTCACACTGATCCTCCCGCCTCAGCCTCCCAAGTGCTGGGATTACAGGCGTGCACCACCACGCCCGGCTCATTTTTTTTTTTTTAAATGCAATTTTTGATCATCCTATATTTGAATAATTGGATGAGTAAGTGGGCACAATTTTTATCTGTGCACATTATGAGTTGTTTGATCTTGAATGAGCCATGTGGCCTAGAGTGAGTCTCCTCACCTGGGCTTTGGGATGACCACGCGGACCTTCTTGGCAGCACAGTTGCACATCTGGATGGTTGCATTTGGGAGGCGCCAAGTACAGGAGGCGGCCAGTAAGCATGATGCTGCTGTTCTTGTTCTCCCATCACTCTAGAGCGGGCTTTCTGGCTTAGCAGCATGCTCACCACTTGGGGGCGATGACTACTTGTTTGGGGAGGCTTTCTAAGGTAAGATGCTTGGTAGTATCCATAGGCCCTCCCCACCGGTATTCACTAACGCCACCCTGTACCCCAAGTCATGATCATAAAAAGTGTTTCCAGACAATGCTAGGTGTCCCTGGAGGACAAAGCTGCTCCCAGTTGCAAACTACTCTTCTCTCTGTGCAGGCTGGAATTATAGGTCTTGACACCAAGATGAAAATCTCACCATCAAGTAGTTTCAGAATGCAGAACCCTAAAAACGTTTATGAGGATCGTGTTTATGATTCTCACTGCAGATTGATGAAGTGTCTCAGCTGCTGCAAAACATAAGGCTTCTCTCAAGCCCTGGCACACAAAGTCAGCTTTGAGTTCACAAGAAACGACTGCTTCTTTTACATCCAGTGTTCTGCTGGCTTTGCAAAAGCAGTAGCTTTATGGCAGCCCATAAAACCAATGAATCTTAGACTATGCATGGCTAAGATAGCGTTCTGAATCGACGCCTATCTGATGCCTGAACATGGCACATACTCAGTGAGTGCGGGATAGGGGTACTCTCGCCCCCGAGGCTGGAAGTAACAAGGAATTCTCTTGAATGCAAAGCCAAACGTAAGTCCACAGTGGATCACCTCTCACTATTACAAAAGAGCCTCCCTTGGGATGAAAGTTTTCATCTTCTCTCTGACTACTTTACTCTGCCTTACTCTTTCTCTTGGACCACATAGAAGAGTCCCTAGTCACAGACTGTAAAAAACCTAGATGTGTTGTTTGTGGTCAGCCTAAGCAGCTGGCACAGGCAAGGGAGGAAGCACACTTAGACTGCATTTGAGAATGTCAGCATCACAGGTGCGTTTCCTAGCAACAGTGGCAGACCTGTCGGATATATCTCAAGCATCACGATTTACCTGGGATCCACTGCAATCACTGTGGTTTTGGTCTGGTAAATTGGCATAGCATCTAGAACTATGAAAATAGTAGGAGTTTTTTATCCATACACTGAGCCCTGGTAAGAGCCATGTTTGGGGAACTATGTGTGTGTGTACCAGCCCTCAGAAAAGTTACTACAATGGAAGGAATTATGCAAAGTTGACTCTTTCGGTGGCTGCTCCTAGGTTTGGGCCTACGGATGCTGTGCTCCAACTTTAACTCCTTCAAAAAGCTTTGAAAATCATACCTTGCCAGTTTAAAATCACTGTGTGTCACCCCTTAGCTTGTAGCACGGTCATTCCTAATTCCTCTACATTTGGTGTTTGCGTGCGTGCTCTGTTAAGAAATCTTTAATATTTGTATTTTGTTAGTATGCGTTTGCAGTGCATTCAGTGTGGGGAGTTGGTGCGTGTACCTAAGACATTTTAATTCTTTTTACTTCCCCTTTTCCCCTGACCTCTCCCTTCCCTCCATCAGATATCATTCTCATTTTCAAAATATCAGGGGCTGGGGAGATGGCTCAGGGGCACGAGTTCTTGCCTGGCAAGTGCAAGGTCCTGAGTTTAATCGCCGGTTCCACAAAACAAAAAAAGAAAGAAAATAAAATATTGCACTCACAAGAACTAGCTCAGGATTCCACAGAAACTACTTTAGTGTCCTCCAAGGACAGTGCCCCTAGTGTCATAAATAACTTCTCACTGTTCCTACCACCTCTCACATTGTCACACTGGGGACTAAGCTTCCAACCCATGAATCTCTGGGGACGTGGAGCACAGCAGCTGGTCTCTCTGTCCTGCCCAGTGGCCTATGCAGGGGGGCAGACCTGCCAAAGCAGGCAGACTTGGTATCTGTATTCCCATGGCCAGAGCCAACTTGATCTCCTAAACCCAGCCCTACTTTGTGTCTCCTTTCCACTACGGAGGCCTGAGAGACTCAAGTGGGCCTGTGCTGCCATCAGAAAGCATGTCCCTTCTAGGCTCCTACATCTACTCTTCTAGATCCGAGGTTAGAGCCTTCCAAGGCAGCAAATGGACTACAGGATTCACAGTGTGCCTTCCATTACAGGATTCCCATCCCTTGGCAAACCCATGCCACACCCTAGAAGAAGCCCTCCTTTACCTTCTCCAGCTCTGAAGTCAACTTTATATATTAAGTGTCCTTTGCAGTTCTGACCTCAGGTATAAATCTTGCCAGTGGCAAATTGAAAGTGGGTGAAGGGAAAATATGTATTAATGTGTGAGTCAGGTTGGGCTAGGCCCATTCGCGGAAGCTTCCCTCCAGCCCCTGTGCCTAGCTCCTTTTTGAGAATCTGTTTTTAGCACACATGGAGCCCACGTCCATGTATAGCTGTGCAATGAGTAAGGAGCAGAGGCCTAGGTGTGACTTAGCTAAAGCATGGAGTGTGGAGTCATAAGTCAGCCGATTTCTCCTGAGCAGAGCAGCTCCTTCCATGTCACCCAGCCTTGTGATAGCCTCTCCACTGCCATAAAACCAACCCCAGGACCCTACATATCCTGCTGTATCAAAAGACAAAAGAAGTAAATAATATCTTCGTGCTGCTGATGTGCTGAGTAGCTGTGACAATAGAGGAATAGTTATGCCAGAAAAAATGTCACCATTGCCTTGCTGTGTGGCCAGAGAGTTGTCACCTTACCTAGAATACCTGGAAGGACCATCCATCTCTAAATATTAGAGACATTTAGCCAGGATAGCTGGGCCATGTGACTCTCTGGCAAAGATTAGAAAAATACAGCAGCCTAGGTGGCCACAACTCAGACAGGCTGTGGATGAGATATAGGAGGCTCTGGAGCCCCCTTCCTGCCCTCGGTGGCATCCCTGGGCAGCGTGCCCAGTGCCTCTACTCACCTGCTCCCCACTTGCTTTCTTGTAGGTCATTAAGTTCTCCCATTCTTGTGAGTATGTGTGTGGTACTGCGGATGGACCCAGGAGTGCTATCCTGTGGACCTACATCCCTGATCTTTTCCTCCTGACACAGGATTTTATTTGGTTGCCTGTGTTCCAACTTGCCAGCCTCCTGCCTCAGTTTCCTCAGTCGTTGGGAGTACAAGTCTGTGCCACCATGCTGGGCCCCTTCACATCCTGTTATTCCCTGACTAGGATATGATGTCTGTGGGCGAAGACTTTTTGGTCACTCACCACACAGTTTCCTGTGGTTTCTGGGAAAAATACAACAATCATGGTGACTCCAAGAGACAGACATTTATTCTCTCCAGTTTATGGAGCCCAGCAGTCCAAACCAGAGTGTCAGCGGGCTGTGCGCTGTCCAAAGGCTGGAGGAAGGGCGCTCCCTGCCTCTCCCAGCTCCAGCGGCTCCAGATATCCTTCGGTTCGTGGCTGCCCAACTCTTCTCTGCCTGCATTCTCCCCTGGCCTTTTACTCTCTTCACCGTATGTCTCCTTGTCGTTGGATTTAGGGATCTCCACATAATCCAACATGACCTCATTTTTGAGATCCTTAAATTCATGACATCTGAGATACCGTTTTGGGCCAAATAAAGTCACATTGTCAGTTGCAGGGTTCAGAATGTGGACATAGCTTTATGGGGGTGGGGACCAGGCATCCAACACACCTCATATAAGCTCCTAGAATACTTCTAGGGCCTGCTACTACTGGACACTGAGTAACTATATATAAATTTAATTGATCCGCATCCGTCTTAGGTGGCCCATAGAATGCCATGAAGTTAAGAAGGCTTTGTTTACATCCCGAGGCTGTCAGGGTATATGGTTAATGGCCTAAGCGCCACTGCAGACTCAGTTGCATTGAAATCCAGTGCCTCTGCTTGCTGCCTGCATAATTATTATTCTCTCTCTCTCTCTCTCTCTCTCTCTCTCTCTCTCTCTCTCTCTCCCTCCCTCCTCTCTCTCTCCCTCTCTCTCTTTCTCTGACAGTGACTACCAAACCCAGGGCTTTCCCACTGACCTACATTCCTGGATCTATTATTTATTGGCTTTAATTTTGGAGGTAAAGTCTCTAAATTGACCAAGCAGAGCTGGAATTTATGAGCTTCCGGCCTCAGCCTCCCGAAGTGCTGAGATTGTGGGCACGTGCCACGCCCAGCTTGCTGGTGTACTTTAAGGAAAGCAAGCACATTTATCTTCTCCCTAACCCTAATGCTTTCTAGAAAAAGAAGAGAGCCACATCAGGAAGTAGCTTATAGGCAGAGCATGTGCTTCACATGCCCAAGGCCCTGGGTTTAATTTCACAAACGTGCATGCGCGCGCACACGCGCGCGCCCACACGCACACACACAGATGATGAAGGAGACAGCCATAACAATGACATCAATGTTCACCTTTGTCAGGTAGTAACATATACAGAGTGCTGAGAACTACCTAGGACTTGGTACCAAATAGATTTTAGCTTTTATTGTGAAAATAAGAGTGCTGCGTTTATTATACCTTACATAAATAGCCCATAGTTGTGTGAGTTTGTTGGAGTCTCTCTTCAGTTTCAGAAACAGCTGGAGAGGGTACTGCCCTGAGCAGATGTGCCAGAGCCACCCAGGGCTGTGTGCTGTCTCGGCAGCCATTGTCCTCGCCGTGTTGGCTCTTCAGCGCTTGCGCCGATGCTCGCCTCCCCCTGCTCTTGAGCAACGCTTGCTGCTTACCAGCCTCCATCCGGGGCCTCAGCGACAGCTCCCCTGCCGTGGGCCTGCATCAGCTAAAACAGAGGGTAGGAAGAAACAACTCTGACGGTAGAAGCAGTAGGACAGATGATAGATTGCAGAAGGATCCAGACCAACTGTGGGAAGACCAGAGGCTGAGAAGTCACAGTTATGTCAGCATGTTGCTTAATAAAAATGTAGGTCCTTGAATTTTAGTGTTTATTAAAGAACACACTGGGGACCCCAGGAGGCTAGGAGGCTGAAGTAAGAATGTTGCAAATTTTAGGCCAGCCTGAGTAACATATGACTTAGTGAGCTCGTGATTCAAAACAAAAATAAAATAGGTTTTTTTTTTTTTTAATTTTAGGGAAGAGTCTACAGGGCATTCAGGGTCTCACTATTAAATCGGACTCATAGTGATTCACTTGTTTACAGCCTCCCCAGAGCTGGGATTACCGGTGCACGCCACCATACCCCGTCTCAACTGCCCTCTCAGTGCAACCCGGGGGCAGGGCCGGCATGGCAGGTCTGGGCATCAAACCCCTGGCCCCTGCACCTGCTTGCAGGTACTTTAATCCACTGAGCTCTTTGGCCAGCCCCAAAGGGAGAGAGTGTAGCCAGATATCTCACAGTGCAAGAAAAAGACGGCTCAGTACCAAAAACTCAACAGCAGGGCCAGCCAAATATCTCAGCAGGTTAAAGTGACTGCTCAGGCAGACCCAATGGCAGAAGTTCATCCCTGGTGTGCTGTGCTGTGCTGTGCTGTGCCTGGCCTCTGGGGCGCTCCGAGATGGCGAATGAGACTGGGCGTGGTGGCACATGCCTGTAATCCCAGCGCAGGAGAGGCTGACAACAGGAGAATCACTATGAGTCTGAGCAGTGTAGTGAGACCCTGTGGACCCTGTAAGCACCGCGCTGAAAGAAAGAAAGAAAGAAAAGAAGAAAGAAAGAAAGATCAAAAATCGGAGTAGGTGACTGCAGACTTATCTTGTCGAATAAAATAAATAAAAGACAGCTCTGGAAGCTGTTATACTTGTGCAGTGACTTCCAGTGTCTTAAGCTGAATGTCTGGGTACATGAGGACAAAACCATAACCTGTGACCGCAGAAAGTTTAAGGAACACTGCTGCAAAGCAAAAGGGAACTGAATCGCAACGCCACATTTCCTTTTCTTTTTTTCTTAAATGCTAAAATACTGTTATCGCCATTGCTGTGCACCATTTTATCTTTACATCTAGAAGACAAGGAGAGGGTTTATTCTGAGAGAACCTCTCCCTGACACATCTGGGCTGAAAGGTGGAAGAGGCTGAGGCCAGGACAGCCCAAGGGACTCTGGGAACGGCCGGGCAGCCATGCTGTCCTGGAGCAGAGCTTGAGTCCTCAGTGCGCTTTCACAGCTGCGCTCTTGTCCTGGGGCTGAGGGCAAGGCAGGTCTTTTCCCCAATGGGACGTCACAGGTTGCAGGAGTACCTGCCGAAGAACTGGCTGGAGTAGATGCTTCAGAAGCGAGGCTCGGGACCTCTCCATCCTCCACACGACGTCCTCTTTGGGGCTCGGTGGTGTTCTGTTAGACAGAAGATATGAACTCAGGACGCTGATATTTTAGTATTAACCACAGAGCTGTCCTGGTTTCTGATCTTGAAAAAGCAGTCAGTGTCCCAGATGAATCTGCAAATAGGAGCAAAAGCAAACTCTGCTCTCCCTGGGATCCTAGATCCTAAGATCTACTGACTTCAGGTAGAACTGCGTCCACTCCATTCTGAGTGCTGCATGTCTCTCTTACTGTAAGGAAGGGGAGAGAGATTGGGTGGCTTTTCCGTACCATCATGTGCTGTTCCAGTCTTCATGAAGTCGGTGGGGTGGAAACTAGGCTCTTCGTGACACACCCTACACTGGGACATAAGTTAGAAGGGGCAGCCTCGAATCTCAGGGGCAGGGACACTTAGGCTCTGAATGTGTCCTGTGGTGTGGCCTTGAATGTTGCCCTGATAATGCAAATCGTTAGGATGCTCCTCACTGTCACTGAAGCGAGTAAAGTCTCACTCGCTTCCAACTATAGTAAGTGAAATTTTTCCTATCTGTCTTTTGCATCACTTGGTAATTCACCCAGTGTTCTTTTACCTCGGCTTCAAGATGAAGCCCCAAGATGAAGCATTCTAGTGGTAGAACAGTGTGGATTTTCCCACAGGGTGCCAGTATCCACCCTCTCCCTTTTATATAGAGCCTTGAGGCCCACCAGGCCTGCCCACAGGGATAAAGGCTAAGCGCTAGTATCCTTCATTTATTATTTCCATGCCCTGGAACTGGTCACACCATAGTTTGTGCTTTAGTTTCTTCTTCTGCAAAGAGGAAACAATCTTAGTGCATTGTCTGAGGATTATTGTGAGGAAAACGTGAGTTAACACATGTAGTTAGTGCCCTAATGGAGTGCCCAGAATGATGACCCCTGCTGGCTCTATTAGCTGACCTACACTAAGTGTGCAGAATAACTCTTGGCCAAAATTTTCACCCTGGTTTATTGGATTGAGACTTAATGAGATTCTGAACTATGTCTTAAATTGTATTTACTCTGTTCAACATAAAAAGAGATAAAATAAACATAGATATGTGCTTTGGAGGAGATGGAGTACAGGTGATTCCTTATCATTTTGTGATGCTGTGGACTAAATCCAGGGTCTCAGGTATGCCAGGCAAGTGCTTTATGATGGAGCTATATCCCTAGGCCTTTTTCATCATTCTAGAAATAACTTTTGCATGCTCATCTCTTACTAAGATTCTACTGAATTGGGTAGCACTGCATTCAGTAAGCCTGTGAAGTGTGCAGGAGCGCTCCTACTGTGGGGACAAAGTGTTCTTCTAGGTGATCACATTAACAACCAAGATGCCAGGATTTAGTAGGGGGCAAAATTACACAAATGCTTTAGGAAATCAGTTTGTGAGTTTCTCTTTTCTAAGAAGAATTCATGTGATGCCGGCAATGATGGTGCACACCTGTAATCCCAGCACTTAGGAGGCTGAAGCAGGAGGATCAGTGTGAGTTCAAAACTAGCCTGAGCTACAAAAGTGAGCTCAAGGCCAGCCTGAAGTGGGACCCTGTCTCAAAAAGACCAAAGAAGAAGAAGAAGAAGAAGAAGAAGAAGAAGAAGAAGAAGAAGAAGAAGAAGAAGAAGAGGAAGAAGAGGAGGAGGAGGAGGAGGAGGAGGAGGAGGAGGAGGAGGAGGAGGAGGAGGAGAAGGAG
>PVJA010047487.1:0-14632 GCA_004027025.1 Myocastor coypus
TTTTTTTCTTTTTTCAGAACCTTTATTTGTTTATTCACTCATTTTTATGGTCGGCTCAGCCTGCCCCGAGGGCAGGGCTGGCGCAGCATGTGGTGCCAGGGATCGAACCGTGGTCCCTGAAGCCGCCCAAGCTTTCCCAAGCAGGCTCTTTAGACCACTGAGCCATCCCGCCAGGCCCCAGAACCCATTATTTAAAAAAAAAAAAAAGAGCCGGGCGTGGTGGCACACGCCTGTAATCCCAGCAATCGGGAGGTTGAGGCAGGAGGATCCATGCGAGTTCGAGACCAGCCTGGGCTACAAAGGTGAGTTCAAGGCCAGCCTAAACTGCATAGCGAGACCCTATCTCAAAAAAAAAAAAAAGACAAAACAGAACCCATTAGGCTGGGGATTGAGGTGGTGCATGTCTGTAATCCCAGCATTTGAGAAGCTGAGGCAGCAGGACTGGTGGGAATTTGAGAGGAGCCTGAGCTACAAAAGTGAGCCCAAGGCCAGCCTGAATTGCATAGTGAAACCCTGTCTCAAAAAGACAGAAAAGAAAAAAACCATTTTTATGTTAAACTGCCAAGTCAAATTTCCTTCTCTGAGAGCCCGTTTTTGTGTGTGTGTGTGTGTGTGTGTGACTGGGTTTAAACTCATGACCTTGCACTTGCTAGGCAGGCACTTGTGCCACTGAGCCATTTTTCCAGCCCCTCTGAGAGCCCCTTTGACTTCACTGTTTCAATTTGAATACGGTGTCATATGTTCTAAGTATAAGAAGACTGCAGAGGGCCCGGCGGGATGGTTCAGTGGTTTAAAGCGCCTGCATGGGAAAACCAGGGCGGCTTCAGGGACCACGCTTCGATGTCCGGCACCACATGCTGTGCCAGCCCTGCCCTGGGGGCAGGCTGAGCCGGCCACAAAAATGAGTGAATAAACAAAGGTTCTGAAACAAGAAAAAATAATAAAAAAATAAATAAAATAAAATTAAAAAAAAAAAAAAAGAAGACTGCAGAGAAAAAAGTTATGGAGTGATACTTAGGATTTTATTAGTGGGGCCTAGCGGGATGGCTCGGTGGTCTAAAGCACCTGCTTGGGAAAGCTTGGGCGGCTTCAGGGACCGTGGTTCAGTCGCTGGCACCACATGCTGTGCCAGCCCTGCCCTTGGGGCGGGCTGAGCCGGCCATGAAAAAAAATGAGTGAATGAACAAACAAGGTTCTGAAACAAGAAAAAAATAAATAAATAAAATAAAATAAATTCTTAAAAAAAAGATTTTATTAGTGATTTGTTCAAAGTTAAATTGATATAAAACATAATTATTGCTGGGCGTGATGGTGCATGCCTGTAATCCCAGTATTTGGAAGGCTGAGGCAGGAGGATTAGTGCAAGTTCCAGACCAGCCTGGGCTACAGAAGTGAACTCCAGGCCAGTGTGAACTGCACAGAGAAATCCTGTTTCAAAAATACAATAAATGAATAAATGAAATAATTTTTTCTGTTTTTCAAAGTAGCTTTGAAAATAGGACACATGCCTTTCAGCCAGAACTGCCATTTTCTAGTAATTTGTCAAAATGACTAACACAAAGGGCAAGAGGAGGGGAACCTGGTATATGTTCTCCAGGCCTTTTAGAAAACATGGGGTGGTTCCTTTGGCCACATACATGCGAATCTACAAAAAGGGTGACATTGTAGACATAAAGGAAATAGATACTGTGCAAAAAGGAATGCCTCACAAATATTACCATGGCAAAACACGAAGAGTCTACAATGTTACCCAGCACGCTGTTGGCCTTATAAACAAGCAAGTTAAGGGCAAGATACTTGCCAAGAGAATTATGTATGTATTGAGGATATTAGACATTCAAAAAGTGATAGCTTCCTGAAACATGTCAAGGAAAATGATCAGAAAAAGAAAGAAGCCAAAGAGAAAGGTACTTGAGTTCAACTGAAGCACCAGCCTGCTCCTCCCAGAGAAGCACACTTCATGAGGACCAATGAGAAGGAACCTGAGTTGTTGGAACCTATTCCCTATGAATTCATGCATAAACTGGGATGTAGCTCTGCCATTCACCACCTAATTGGCAGCTTAAATGTTCTAGGTCCTATAAAAATAAAATTGCCCTGTGTTGTAAGGGCGATTTTCTTAGTTGAAGAGGTGTGTGGTGCCTTCTTACCACAATATCTCAGCAGATTTTCACTGTAGTAATTGTTTCTGGTCTTTACTCTTCAGTGTTTTCTTGCTGAAAAGTATTGCTGAGGTATTGTGCAGATGTATACCCAAATATTTATAAAATATTTATGTTGGCTTGAAGATCTTGTAAATCACCACTGGGAAAAGATGTATCCAAATAAGTGGAAGTCACTTCAGAAACAAATGTAAGTCCATTTCATTTAAATTGTTTAAAGCAAAAAAAAAAAAGAAAAGAAGACATAGTATATGTTTTATTTACCACCAATGTTAAATTTTAAAGATTCCTTTTTTTTTTTTTTAATTTATTTTATTTCTTGCAGCCTGCCCTGAGGACAGGGATGGCACAGCATGTGGTGCCAGGGATCGAACCGCAGACTCTGCAGCTGCCTAAGCTTTCCTACGCAGGCGCTTTAGACCACTGAGCCATCCTGCTGGGCCCTAAAGATTCTTTTTTTTTAAATTTTATTTATGTGTGTGTGTGTTATTTTATTATTTTTTTTCTCTTTTTTCTTTTTTATGGCTGGCTCAGCTTGCTCTGGGGGTGGGGCTAGCGCAGCATGTGGTGCCAGGAATTGAACCACGGTCCTTGCACTTTCCTAGGCTTGCCTAAGCAAGTGCTTTAGACCACTGAGCCATCTCTCCAGCCCCCACCAATGTTTAATTTATGTTACTTATTAAGTGTTATTATGAAAAACTTAATTTTCTTTGGTATATATGGATGTATAAATGACATTTTTTAAAAGAATTTTTTATTTATTTTTTTCTTGTTTCAGAACCTTTATTTGTTTATTCACTCATTTTTATGGCCGGGTCAGCCCCCCCACCCACCCTGGCGCAGCATGTTGTGCTGGGGATCGAACCGCGGTCCCTGAAGCCGCCCATGCTTTCCCAAGCAGGCGCTTTAGACCACTGAGCCATCCCGCCCGGCCCATAAATGACATTTATTAAAGTTTTTGAAAAGAAGAACCGTAAAAGCAGGGACTAGGGAGATAGCTTCAGGGCACAAGTGCCTGACTGGCAAGTGCAAGGTCATGAGTTCGAACCCTGGTCCCACCAAAAAAAAAGAACCATAAAAGCAGGGAAGCCAGGTGTGGTGGCGCATGCCTGTAATCCCAGCACTTGGGAGGCTGAGGCAGGAGGATCAGTGTGAGTTTGAGACCAGCCTAGGCTACAAAAGTGAGCTCAAGGCCAGCCTGAACTGCATAGCGAGACCCTGTCTCAAAAAAGACAAAAGAAAAACAATAAATAAATAAATAAATAAATAAATAAATAAATAAATAAAAGCAGGGAGTGGTGGCACACACCTATAATTCCAGCATTTGGGAGGGTGAGGCAGGAGGGTCAGGGCAAGTTTGAGACCAGCCTGGGCTATAAAAGTGAGCCCACAGCCAGCCTGAACTGCATAGATAATAGACCCTATCTCAAAAAGACAAAGTGGCTAATAATGTCATTTGGTGAATAGCTATAGAAAATCGTACATATTTTCTACAATGTGAGGTGAGAATTTGATGATAATGGAAACATAATTTACAACTTTTTCTGAAATATATAATAGCTGCCATAGCCGAGCACGGTGGCTCACGCCTGTAATCCCAGCACTCGGAGGCTGAGGCAGGAGGGTTGGTGCGAGTTCGAGACCAGCCTGGGCTACAAAGGTGAGCTCAAGGCCAGCCTCAACTGCATAGCAAGACCCTGTCTCAAAAAGACAAAAAAAAAATAGCTGCCATATTGAACAGCATAGACTGGATCTGAAATTGTACAATAGTTCTCCTTGCCTCGCTGTTGAAACTGCACAGCATACTTGATACAGTGTAACTTGGACACTTAGCCTGGGAAAATACAGTGAGAAGAATCTAGGTTATCTCTTCAAAGTTATTTTGCATTTGAAGATAAACCTTAGGAATGTGTACTGCAGATGCTTGGGAGGGAAGAATGACACATTGAAATCTTTTTAAAAAGCTGTTCTTGGGGCTGGGGAGATAGCTCCGTGGCACAAGTGCCTGCCTGGCAAGTGCAAAAGTGCAAGGTCGTGAGTTTGAACCCTGGTCCCACCAAAAAAAAAAAAAAAAAAAAAAAAAAAAAAAAAAAAAAAAAAAAAAAAAAAAAAAAAAAAAAAAAAAAAAAAAAAAAAAAAAAAAAAAAAAAAAAAGCTGTTCTAAACAATGATCCTCTCTTTAGAAAGAATAATCAAATTTTAAAAAATCTTTATTTACTTATTTGGTACAGGCTCTAGCTTTGTAGCTCAGACTTCCTGTTTCCATCTCATTGTGCCCTGGGGGCAGGGCCTGCAAGGTATGCTTGGGGATCAAATCCTGGCTGCTGCACTTTGCCTAAGCAGGTACTTTTGTCCACTGAGCTATCTGGCTGGCCCAAAATTCTTTTTTTTTTTTTTTGGTCCTTTTGAGGCAAGGTCTCGCTATACAGTTCAGGCTGGCTTTGAGCTCACTTTTGTAGCCCAGGCTGGTCTCGAACTTGCACTGATCCTCCTGCCTCAGCCTCCCAGGTACCAGGGATTGAACTCAGGATATCGCACTTGCCAGGCAAGCACTTACTCCATTGAGCTATCTCTGAAGCCCTTAGAACTCTTTTTTTATTTTTTATTTTTTTTTATTTTCTTGTTTCGGAACGTTTCTTTGTTTATTCACTCATTTTTATGGCCGGCTCAGCCTGCCCCGAGGGCAGGGCTGGCACAGCATGTGGTGCCGGGGATCGAACCACGGTCCTTTTTTAATTTTATTTATTTATTTTTTTCTTGTTTCAGAACCTTTGTTTGTTTATTCACTCATTTTTATGGCCGGCTCAGCCCACCACAAGGGCATGGCTGGCACAGCATGTGGTGCCAGGGATCGAACTGCGGTCTCTGAAGCCGCCCAAGCTTTCCCAAGCAGGCGCTTTAGACCACTGAGCCATCCCGCCGGGCCCCCACCCTTAGAACTCTTGACTGTAGTTAGTGTTTGGCTTTTTGGCACAGCAGAGATGCAGAAGTAAAAGAAAGGAGGAGAAAAAGGCCTTTGTTGCTGTTGAGGAGATAGGGAATCCTCAGACCTGAGACAGGAAGACTGAGATTTTATGGACTTCTGCTAGAGGCAGAGTTTAAGGAGCAGGTTCAGGGACATAGGAGTTGATTTTGGGCTCTCTTCTATGCATGGAAAAAGTATATAGGACTGAGGTGGGGAACTAGGAGGAAGTGGTCGTTGGGAAGATACACTGTTGCTTTGGGGACTTGGCCATGTTGTATAGATGATGGATGGATGGATGGATGGATGGATGATGGATGGATGGATGGATGGATGGATGGATAGATGGATGGATAGATAGATGGATGATAGATAGATGTGACTTCAGAACATCCCAAGAAGGTCAAATATTTTTCTCCTTGAATGTCATATGCTTTGGTTTTATTCACCAAGGTTAATGATAATGTTGCAGGCATCTGAGTTACATGGAAATATTGTACGTAGACAAGGCTAGGCCCTCCAATGAGACTGTATGGAGAGAAGACCTTGCAACTGTGGGAGGTACACTCAGCTGTGAAACTGCTACCTGACTCTCTTCCCCATTTGATCCTGATTTGGTCAGTTTTACCTGAGCAGGCCAGCAAGATGGTTCAGCAGTCTAAAGCCCCTGCTGCACCAGCTCCACCCCCAGGGCAGGCTGAGCTGGCCATAATACAATTTTTTTTTTTTTAACCTGAGCAATTATACTAACAACCTTATTGGCTGACCATACTGTGAACTGCCAAGCTCCCCACTTTGGACCCACCTTACCTCATGATTTGCTCTATAAAAATCCCTAGAAGCCAGGTGTGGTAGTGCACGCCTGTAATCCCAGCACTCAGGAGGCTGAGGCAGGAGGATCGGCGAGAGTTTGAGACCAGCCTGGGCTACAAAACTCAGCTCAAGGCCAGCCTGTCCTTCTGGCCCTTTCTTGGGCAGATGCTTTCTTTTCCCCTAATAAATACATTCTACTTATCCCTCTTAACCCTCATCATTCCTAAAGTTTATTCTTCAGTTTTAGAGAAAGTTATCTTTCAGAGTGGGAGTTTCATTCCTCTGTATCAATAGGACCATTGTTAGGCACATTTTATAAACACTTTGGCAATGAGGGTCATCAGTGACAAATGTACTGCACCCAAAGGCCTAGATATCCTATGAAGAGGCAGGCCCCTGGAGTTTGTTATCTTTCTTACTGCCTGATCTGTACCCTGTCCTTCCCAGTGCTCCGAACCCTGACCCTGGCAGCTTCTCCAGCGAAAGTCTTTACCCTGGGAGAGCCTATCTGTTCTTATTCAATAACACTGTGCTCTGTAGCAGTCCCATTCCTAACTGGACCTTTTATAAATTTCTTCCCTCCATTAGACCTCAGCTTCTAGAAAAGTACTCAAATGCCACTGCAGAACTCTTGACTGGGGAGCCCCAGGGTGAGCTCACTGTATTATCCTTGGCAAAGCTTCTCCTTGCGTGGTGCTGATGTCCCCAGGTCAAGGACCACTGGGCTGTGCTCTGCATCAGTTGGGCATGAGAGCAGGAATTGCCCAAAGAAGTCCAGAGCCAGAAGACAGCTGAGGCACCAGTGCTAGCATTAGGGGCCCCGTGGCTTGAAGTGGCCTTACTGGCCTGACCTGTTTGCTTTGCTGATGGGAACCAATGCTGGAAGGACTGGTGCTTTTCCCACATATATCCCATTCAGCAACCACCTGGATGTTCTCCTGGTAGAACCCCCTACATGTGCAGATAGAGTCCACCCCAGCAGGGCAACATTCCAAAGATGTTACAGATCTACTAGGTCTTCCCAGTATACGTGGGAGATAGCTCAGTAGAATAAGCACTTCCCTGGTAAGCTCAAGGGACTGAGTTCAATCCCTGGTTCCTCAAAAAAGAAAAAAAAAAAAAAAAATATATATATATATATATATATATATATATATATATATATATATATTTGAAAGAACCTTAGGATGAAGGTAATAATTATCAATTTGGTGTCAGGACGTGTTCAGATGGCCTCCCAAACCTCATGCAGTCATGGGGTGGCTTCTAGAGTTTGTGATTAATGTATGATCTGATGCTAGGATTATTGTGTGAGCACTACCCCTGCCCTGGAGTCCATAGATGAATGCAGTGTAAGGGAGGGAAAGAGGTTTGCTCTCTGCTGCTGCTCCTCACTTCCTTCCCTTTTTGCTCTTAATATCTTGCTATCTTCTGTTGCCATGAACTGTCTGCGTTTGAGCCAGCCAAGTATAAACAGAAACCCTCACAAATGTTGAGTATGAGCTAAATAAACATTTCCTTCCTTAATTTTGAGTGTCAGATATTTTTCCCAACAACGTGAGAAAAGTAACCCCAGACCACATGAAAATGGGAGAGTGAGTGATGGAAATGGATGGTAAAGTAGAGGGGGAAAGCGATTCTTAAAGTTTGGCAGAGACTGAAACCTCACTGCCTGCCTGTCTGGAAGTGACTGAGAGTAGGACACTTTGGAAGTCATGACTGAACTTGTGCTACCTTGAGGTGTGACATATTGAAGAGGGTAACTGGGTTCCAACTTCCATAAACCTTGAGAGAATTTGAGAGTACCTTCATAGTAGAGAAAGCATGAAGTAGGGGGACGTTTTGTTTGTTTGCTGTGTTAATCAGCTTGCTCTCAAAGCTTTACTTGGCTCAGTAGAATAACTGCTTGCCTGGCAAGTGCAAAGTCCTGAGTTCAATCCCCAGTACTGAAAAAAAAAAAAAAAAAAAAAAAAAAAAACTTTACTTGGCAGGAGAGCTTTGTGTGGCAAGTGGGCAAAATTAACAGTGGTCTCCTATTTTAGCATACATTACATCTCCCCAGAGGGCTTGGCAAAACCGGCAATAGTCTTGTCCCAGATATGTTTGGTAGGGCTGAAGCAGACCTGAGACTTTCCATTTTTAAAAAATGCTGATAAAAGGTTCTGAAACAAGAAAAAAATAAATAAAATAAAAAATTCTTAAAAAAAAAAATAGGGCCCAGCGGGATGGCTCAGTGGTCTAAAGCGCCTGCTTGGGAAAGCTTGGGCGGCTTCAGGGACTGCGGTTCGATCCCTGGCACCACATGCTGCGCCAGCCCTGCCCTCGGGGTGAGCTGAGCTGGCCATAAAAATGAGTGAATAAACAAACAAAAGGTTCTGAAACAAGAAAAAATAAATAAATAAAATAAATTATTAAAAAAAATAAAATAAAAATTAAAAAAGGGGGCCCAGTGGGATGGTTCAGTGGTCTAAAGCCCCTGCTTGGGAAAGCTTGGGTGGCTTCAGGGGCCACAGTTCAATCCCCAGCACCACATGCTGTCCAGCCCTGCCCTCGGGACGGGCTGAGCCAGCCATAAAAATGAGTGAATAAACAAAGGTTCTGAAACAAGGAAAAAAAAATTATTTTTAAAAATTAATAAATAAATAAATAATGCTGATAAATCACTTGAGAAATCTTGAGGTAGACAAATTATCCATAGGCCTAACCCTGTTACTTAATTTTATGAACAGTATGTTGCTGATGGAGCTGGCAGGATGGCTCAGCAGTCTAAAGTGCCTGCTTAGGAAAGCTTAGGTGGCTTTAGGTACCGAGGTTCAATCCCCGGCACCACATGCTGCACCAGCCCTGCCCTCAGGGCAGGCTGAGCCGGCCTTTAAAAAAATGAATAAAATAAAATAAAATAATTAGGGCCCGGCAAGATGGCTCAGTGGTCTAAAGCGCCTGCTTAGGAAAGCTTGGGCAGCTTCAGGGACCACGGTTCGATCCCCGGCACCACATGCTGTGCCAGCCCTGCCCTCAGGGCAGGCTGAGCCGGCCATAAAAATGAATAAACAAACAAACAGAAGTTCTGAAACAAGAAAAAAAGAATTAAAAAAAAAATAAAGGGTACCTTACTGAGCCAGCCCAGACACTGGATTTACTTATTGTCTCCAGCTGCTTAAGCTACAGTGGCAGAGTAAAGGCACGGACAGTGTGGTGTACACGACCATGAATTTCTACCACCTCCTTCCCCTCATTGCACTTTGAATCCCCTGGACTCAAAGGAGCCTGCAGCGGTGTGGTTGTGAGAATGTCAACCTTGGTGCTGGGAAGCAGGTGCTGCAGAACTGCGCCTTTCACTTTTGACTAGGTACACATTTGCTCCTCAGCAGTCTCTAGTGTGTGTTAGGTGCATGTGTGTAGAGACAAGAAACTAGCTCTTAAAGAAGTGAAGAACAAGCCGGGTGTGGTGGTACATGCCTGTAATCCCAGCACTCGGGAGGCTGAGGCAGGAGGATCGGTGAGAGTTTGAGACCAGCCTGGGCTACAAAACTGAGCTCAAGGCCAGCCTGAGCTGTACAGCAAGACCCTGTCTCAAAAAGACAAAAAAAAAAAGAAAAAGAAGTGAAGAACAATAAACAAAGCTTAGGGTGGGTTGTAATCTGTTATGGATTCCAGAAAACTGGGATTTAAGAAAGTGGGTAGCAGTTTATCCTGACTGATGTCTCTGCCCTTACTTGAGATATTGGTGATTGTCTCCTCCCCTCCTTGTAATCCTTTTATCTAACAATTGTGTGAACCTAGCATTAAACAAACAGTGAAGGTCAACAGAGATTGTAGTCCTAAATAAAAAGAGATGATTTTGGAGCTCTGGGCTCACTTCAAGAGAGACAGATCTCAGTGAGACCTCCAAAGCTATATTCAGCGGGTCTTCTTGTCGTCTCATCGGACCATGACATACAACCCACGTGATAGGTACTGAACACTCACCATAACATGCTTTATTTCTACTAGGTCTTTCCCGTGAGGTAGCCCATTGATACTACATATTCTCTTAACACATGGGTAGGTTTACTTTTGGGTTTCAAGGAGGTGCTAGCTCTGATAAAGACAAATTCTAAACTGAGAGTTCTTTCATCAGTGTTTAGGGAACCATAGGGTCATTTGTACTTCTCAAAGGTTGTGTTTTATTGTTTTTCACCTCTTATGATGCTAAGAATTGAGTCCAGGGCCTCATACCTTAGTCTATCTTACTTTATTTTTGTTTCGAGAGTTTTGCCAAATTGCTTAAGGTAGCAAACTGCCTAGGGTACAAACTTGGGATCCTCCTGCCTTAGCCTCCCAACTAGCTGAGAATACCATATTTTTTTCTTTTGTAGATAATAGCAGTATTCTTCCTCACTCCCCATATTTCTTTGCTTTTAGGATTAAAACTCCTGCTACTGATAGCAGTTAAATGTATGGAAGTATTGTGCTGGTTCCAGAACCCTGGGTGCATTGTGCTGGCCCCTGAAACCAAGTGTGATAGAGCGTTTCTGTAATCCCAGCACTAGCGAGACTGAGGCAGTATCCAGTATCTGTTAATATTTCTGAATTGCTGCCTATTTCGAAAACTAGGCTGATAATATTGTAAATGGCAAGGAATGAAGACTATTAATAAAATTAGAAATATTGCATTGTCTTCAGTGACAGTTTTATTTTTCAGAACAGCCTTAATGTATGTCTTCCTAAATATTGTAGGCCCCAGAAATGAAAGGCCTACCTCGAGGAGTGATTATCAATAGAAGGAAGGTCTATAGGAATGATAGGCTATCATCTCAATATCCCCAATCCAATGTGGATCATATGGGAGGAAATTCTGGGAGGAATGATCGAAGAGTAATTGTAAACCTAGTGTAGAAGCACAAGCCTGTGATCCCAGCACTTGGGAGGCTGAGGCAGGAGGATCACTGTGAGTTCAAGACCAGCCTGAGCTACAAAAGTGAGTTTAAGGCTACGCAGTTGAACTGCGTAGCAAGACCCTGTCTCAAAAAGACAAAAGAGTAATTATAGCAATTAGACACCTAAATAAAGGTTATAGGGGGCCAGGGAGAGCTCAGTGGAATAAGTGCTTGCCTGGCAAGTGCAAGGTCCTGAGTTCAATCCCTGGCACTGAAAAAAAGAAAATTAGAGGTTATGTTATCGTTACCCTTCTGTCATTGCTGGGGCAAATACCTGACACTCAAATTAGGGAAGGAAATGTTTATTTAGCTTACAGTTACTGGTGGTTTCAGTCCACACTCAGCTGGCTCCAAGGCAGAGTGGCACATGGCAGAGGGCAACTTTTCAGGGCAGCAGCCAAGAAAAAGAGAGCAGGGAGAGGTAGCAGCAGGTCCAGCAGCTAACTTCTCTTCCTTCCTTACATTGAAATGCAAATCACCTGCCCCAGGGGAGGCGCAGCACCTTTGCCTACAATAATCAATTACAAATTACTGAGGCTTTGAAGGTATACCTATACGCAAACCATAACAGATTATATCCTACTTTTATTGATTTATTTATTTCTTTGGTCTTTTTGAGACAGGGTCTCACTATGCAGTTCAGGCTGGCCTCGAGCTCACTTTTGTAGCCCAGGTTGGTCTCAAACTCATATCAATCTTTCTTCAGCCTCCCAAGTGCTGGGATTACAGGCCACTACTACTGGTTTATATCCTACTTTTATTTTATTTTTTTAATTAATTAATTTATTTTTTTGTCTTTTTGAGACAGGGTCTTGCTATGCAGTTGAGGCTGGTCCTGAGCTCACTTTTGTAGCCCAGGCTGGTCTCGAACTCGCACCAATCCTCCTGCCTCAGCCTCCTGAGTGCTGGGATTACAGGCGTGAGCCACCACGCCCGGCTTATTTTATTTTATTTAAATTTTTTTTTTCTTGTTTCAGAACTTTTGTTTGTTTATTTATTTTTATGGCCGGCTCAGCCTGCCCTGAGGGCAGGGCTGGCGCAGCATGTGGTGCAGGGGATTGAGCCGCGGTCCCTGCAGCCACCTAAGCTTTCCTAAGCAGGCACTTTAGACCACTGAGCCATCCTGCCTGCCCCTATATCCTACTTTTAGAGGAAGGATTCTTTCAGGGAGAAGACTGGGGCTGCACCTATGAAAGGGAGGTATGAATAGCAATAACAGCAGTCGTTTTTGTAGTGTGTGCTTTCTGCCAGGTGCTAGCCAAGTGGATCATGTAACCCCTCTTTCCACTCTGTGGCCCTTAGGTAATTGTGAGTCACAATTGGCTTCATTTGGATTTGTCTATAGAAAGAAAAATGCCAGTCACCAGATACAGAATTCAGTTTACTCGGGATTTGCTATCTTCTGATGAAGTTTATGTGTAAATCCATAAGAACTTGGTTAATCATATAATTGGCTGAGATTCACATTCCTCCTTTGTATACTGTTAATCTCTGATCCTTCAACACTGAAAGGTGAGTCTCACGCTGGTCAATAAATTGAAGTATTGCTGTGGGAACCAGTTTGTCTCTAAGGTAGTACCTAATTATACTGGATGTTATGTTACGTTATTGATATAGGGAGAAAAAACTGATCCCAGCTGGATGACCTCCAAAAGATATAAGGGAAAAATGATTCCCAACCTGAAAAGTACCTGGAATGACTTCCAGGTTCCAGAAAGAGCTGGTGCACAAGGTGAATCCAGTATGTAAATTCTGGTCTGGAGATTAAGGCCAGTGACCAGCTGCTGACTGGGCCCGTCTCTCCTACATGCTGCACTGGGCTACACTGCTAAGTTAAGCTGGGAGCTGCTTGCTATGTCACAGCAGGCGTGAGAGAACGACCCGTGCCCAAGAGAGCACCCTGCCTGTGGTGGGCCAGCTCTGCCAGGAAGTGGTTTTAGTGGTTTTCATACATTTTAAGGCAAATGTGTTCTCTAAAACTGAAGAATGAATTTTAGGAACAAAGGGAGGTTATGAGCAGATTAGGGGAAAGAACGCTCCTGTCCAAAGGAGGAACAGGAGGGGTCGCTAGTGGATGACCCCCAGGAAGCGGTCTTCTCCAGGGACTTTTATAGAAGAAAACCCGTGGTGAGGTGAGCCTAAGGTTGTGGAGAAGACATGGGAGCTGGCTCAGGTGGGCATGAGGTGGGACAAAACTATATTTGACCAATGAGATTACAAGCACCATTGCTAAGGTAAAATTGACTAAACCGGGATCAAATTGGGAAGCAAGTCAAGTAGCAAGTGGGCATGAATAGGGAACAAGGGTTCTTCCTGTCGGGGTTGGGTTCCTGACTCGTTTAGGCTCTTTAGGGTGATTGATACTCATTTAGAATATTAATCCCTGATCCACATCTTTGAGAAAGCAGGTGGCTGCATTTCTTTATTCTTTTGTTTCAAGGTCTGGCCCATACCAGGGGTGTCTTTCTCTTGCAAAGCTGCATAGTCACATTGTCTTCTCTGTTGTCCTTTGGGGCCTGGCCCTGTCTGACTGCCTATAATATTTCTATCTAATTTAGCTGCTTACAACATCATATTATGTTATGTTATATAATAATAGTTTCGTTTAGTTTTTGGTCTTTTTGAAACAATGTCTTTATTGTATCTCAAGCTGGTCTTTAATTCTTAGTAATCCTGCTTCAGCCTTCCAAGTGCTGAGATTATAGGCATGGGCCACAATGACAGCCTATTAGCTATAGTTTAATTCAAATTATAGCAGTTACACTGATAACACAAATTCCTTTTAGAAAGCTAGGAGAAAACAAATTTATTGACATCAGTGCATCATCTGGAGATGAACACTATAACTAAGATGGATCAATTAGAACCCTTTCATTGGAGTTTTGAGAGTAGCTGGTGTCCATCCTTGAGGCTATGCTGTTAGTAGAAGGTTCATAGCCAACAGTCTTGCTCTGGGATGCAAACCGAGACAGTGCTGAAAACAAGACTGCTGGCCACAGAGCGAAGCACAGATTAATAGTGGACAGCAAAAGCCCTGTCTGTACTCCATGTATTCCTGAAGCCTTGTTCACGTATCCCTAGATATCATTTGATTATGCAGAATAGATTCCAGATGCAGTCCTCAGAATTCTGTTGTTTAGTATGAAATATATTTAGTAACAGAAATTACTAAAATGGGAAGGGATTCTTAAAACTGGTGCAGAGATGGTGAGATAGCTCAGTGAACTAAAGCGCCTGCTTAGGCAAGCTTAGACAAGTATAGGGACTGTGGTTTGATCCCGGCACTATGTGCGGCACTAGCCCCACCCCCAAGAGGTCTGGGCCAGTCAGAGTCACGGTGTTGTAGGCAGCTAAACTAGAGGCTGGGAGTGGTGGCACATGCCTGTAATCCCAGCACTTGGGAGGATGAAGCAGGAGGATCATCGTGAGTTGGAGAACAGCCTGGGCTACAAAGGTGAGCCCAAAGCCAGCTGCATAATGAGACCCTGTCTCAAAAAGATAATGATGATAATAATAAATTAGCTAGAAATATTATAAAAGTCAGGGTCAGGCCCTCAAGGAGACAAGATAGAAGACAAGGTGGCTTTACAACTTTATTTTTTATTTATTTATTTAATTTTTTTTTTTTTTTTTTGGTGTTTTAAACAATTTATTTAACTGAAATGGACTTACATTTGTTTAAGTGACTTCCATTTATTTGGATACATCTTTTCCCAATGGAGATTTACAAGATCTTCAAGCCAATATAAATATTTTATAAATATTTGGGTATATAC
>PVJA010047488.1:0-14619 GCA_004027025.1 Myocastor coypus
AAAAAAAAAAAAAAAAAAAAAAAAACTTCCTAGACTTAATGAGTCTTGCTGAGCTGTTCAAAGTGCCACTTTACTCTGTCCTTTCTTCCTTCTCCCTTTTAGTCCTGTGAGAACTCAGCAGCACATTCTGGCCCCATTGTACATGTGTGTAAAATTGTAGAGCCCAATATTTCTAACATTACCCCACATTTTTCTGATACAGTGAGCATATGAGCTGGCATCTATAGATTCTACCAGCCCCTGTAGATTTCCTTGAATGCGTGCTGCTAATAATGTTGGCATCGCACCTGATCTTAGCTTCCAAAATAGAACTTTTATTTTGGCATCTGGATCTGTCTCCTATTGTCCATGAAACTTTGGGTAATTCCTTCCATCACAAGTAATTCTTTCTCCTTCACCCTCTTGGAAAACATTTGTGTGTTTCTGTTCATCTTTGGTCCTTACCTTTGTTTCCTTGCCTCAGAAGAGAAGGTATAAACTCGAGCTTGAGGTGATCCAAAGCTCACAGTTTTCAGTAGTTTGTAAAGCGGCACATCTAGCTATGTGGGTAACTCCAGAACACTGGCATTGATGCTATTTTACTTTGGAAATGGATGTAAGGAGATTTTCCTCTTTTACCATAGGTTTGGAGTTAGGGGTTATCTATGATGCTTTCCACTTAGACCTACTATGTTCTCCAGATATTCTGTTAAACTTGAACCAGAATAATCAGTGTCTGGTTGAAGAATAGGTGTGACAGAAAGAGCTTTGATTATAAGGGAATTGTCTAGTCAGTTACTTTGCTTAGACAGTAAAATGAAAAAGTTTCCAGGCTCTACCTAGTCCCACTGTTGAGGATATATTGATCTATGTGTATAACTTTAGAGTTGTTTCATATTTCACAGATCGGATTTATTGAATTCTGACAGTTACTTTAAATCATGTGTGAGCATGTTTAGTGTGCCCATTTATCACAAAATGGCATTTCTTGTTCTGTTTTTAAATTTACTTCCTGAAGTATCTTCATGCTTCCACCATTATGTTCCATCTATGTTCAGCTCAGGCCACCAGGTATGGGGTGCAGGTCTGTAATCTCAGCAGTAGTAAGGCTGAAACAGGGGGATCACTATGTCTGAGTGGCATAGTGAGACCCTGTACTAAATAATTTTTAAAAGATATTATATATATGTGTGTGTGTGTGTGCGCATTATTAAATATGATAATTATAAATACCATATTTCTAAACATAAAAGTGAATATCAAATGCAATCATTTACGCAAGAGATTCCATTGAAGAACAGCTGTGTAAGCCTTCTGGAAGACATTTTTGGAAATCTGATTGAGAATCTATTTTGGATTGAACAGACACTTTCTTATATTTTCTATATTTTTCTTCATTATCATTAAAGGGTATCATCTGCTCCGAGTTTTGTGGTTTAATTTGATTTCACACTTTTACAATAAGGTCACCTAGCTGACTGAACTGTGTGAAATTTAAACTAATTTTGGGATAAAGAAAGAAATCAAGATGTAGATAACTTTCCTGGAGTTTAGTGAAGCCTGGTTTGAACTGAGTTTCTCTTGTGATATCACTTCGGCTTCCCAGAAACAACTCCTTAGGGCCCCGTAGAATTCTGTATAGAATAAGTTTGCAATTCAGCGTTAAAGACCAAGGTCATCTGAGAAGATGAAGGAATCCCTGAGCTGTCCAGTCATGAGTGAGTCTGAGCAATCTGAATCCCTGACAGCATTCAAAAAGACCCAGTGTTTTCACTTGATTCACTCATGTTGATCTCAGAAGTTGTTTGTTGGGTTTCTCTTTCTTTCTTTTAAGTTTTAAAAGAATATTATTTCACTTCTGCTTCATTAAAGAATGTATCTGCTTCAGAACTAACATATAGCAAAAATGTCTGCTTGCTTTGGGTGGGAAATTGATGTCCTTCTTCTTCCTCCTCCCATACCTACTCTTCTTCCGCCACCTCCTCCTCCTCCTCCTCTTCATCCTCAGTGTTTCCTTCCTCTTGCTTTTGAATTTCAGTGGAGTCCTGACACTCTCATATGCTTTGGATGTCAGAGAATGCTGTATGGAATTGGTCCTGTTTTCAGTCACACTGGCAACTGTTGTGCCCTGTGGTTTTGTGGTGAGTGTCTTAGACAGGAGAGAGTCTCCAAAAAGGGAACCAGGTCATAGGACGTAGAGAGGCATTGTTATCCATAAGATCGGATCAAGCCGTGTGGATTTGGTTACATGTCCTTGGGTAAATGAATACGCAGCCAGATGAACAAATTGGTGCTTTCCACAAGGACTTACTGTAAAAGGAAAACAGACTCAGAATTATGACTCAGTGGGAGTAAATGCCTTTTAATATATGTTGGTCCAGAAAGTAACAATTTCTTGAGGGATCTACACACTAAGCTCCATGGTGGTTATACTAGATTACTTTCCATGCAAAGGTAGTAGGGTTCCTTTTCCCCAGAGCTTTGCCAATATTTGTCACTATTTGATTTGTTGATGATAGGCATTCTTTCTGACATAAGGTGGAATCTTAGTTTATTTTGATTTACGTTTTCTAATAACCAAAAATATTGAACATTTCTTCACATATTTATTGGCCACTTTTAATTCTTCTGAGAAGTGTCGATTCATTTCACTTGCCCATTTACTGATTGGCTCTTTTATTTATAGAGCTGTTATATATCTGTGTCAACTTCCTACAAGTAGCGTGATTATTATGTACTGCAAAATGTACTAATAAAAAAGAAAAAAAAATAGTTTCAAAACCTAGTGAGGTGGTGGGGAGAGCTGCCAGATATATTTTATTCATTTGTCTTTTTGCCTCAGAGTCTCAACCACCCTGGACAAACATCCTGCCACTCACTTCTCCTATGTCCCCTGCCCCGCCTGGGAGATTGACAGGTAGCTTTACAACTATAACCCTCAGTACTCTTAGAGCACAAGCCACTAGGAATATCCATTGGAAATTCTACCACTTACCCATTTTCTACAGCCATCAGGAAAGAGATGTTCTCATAAGGTAGGACCATGTTTGGATATCCCAAAACTGTGGATAACCTCTGGGCACTGACGGCTTTTATCTGAGACAGAGAGTATGACTCTCACATCTTCCCCCCTCCCACCCAAGGATGACAGCAATGGCTACAGTGATGACAAGTCAGATGGTATTACTATAATTATCCAACTGTTGGAGGAAGAAATGTAAAAGTCACTGTTGCTCATCTCCAGATGTTTTAATCATTCTGAAATCTGCTAATCAGTGGTTCAGGGGAAATGACAAGTAAGATGTAGTCTCTGTTGACAAATTCTCCAGATCTGTGATCATACTCAATGCCCATAGTAAGGAGAGCTGTGCTTAGTGATGTCAAAGTGATGATAAAGATAGATGTCCTGAAGGTTTGGACACTAGAAGGCCCTTGGATGTGCACCTGTTACTATGTGTCACCTTCTATTTGAGCAATTAAGATATAACTTTTTCCTTCCGAATTGGAAGTCAGCAGAAATAGTTCTATTCCCATGTCCCCACTCCTGTCCTTTTTTCCACCCTTGGCAACTGGTTTATTGAAATATCACTTATGTAACACATAGCTCATCCCTTTAACATGTACAATCCATAGCCATTTTATGTATTCATAGAATTTTGTTCAGTCTACCCATTGAAGTATCTACAGCACTTCAGATAAATCTGGGAGTCTGAGTTTTCTCATGTGTATATTAGGAGTAGAGCAATATATTCTTGAAGCTCGCTTTCAATGATCAGTTGATATAAAAAGAACACACATCTTCAAATACAATGAATGTTTTATAAGTTACCACTTTAGAAGATCTCCCTCCTTCTCTTCTTCCCTCCCTCCCTCTCTCCCTCCTTCCCTTCCTCCCTTTTCCTTCCCTCCCTCTCTGCTTCACATACACTCACATATCTTACAAGGAACTTAAATATACTTCCTTTTCTGCAACTCAGATTTTCCCTGTGATTCTTTATCCAGTTCAATATCACTTTTTTACTTTGTAAGCCTTCACCCAAAGGTTCCTCCACGGGCCTCTTTTTATGAATACTACTATATCCATTCTACTGTGCCAAAGAATGTCTTAGAGATATGAACTGAAGTAATAGTTTCAAGGAAATTTTTTGTCCCTGAGTAAGGCTATAAATGTCTTATATCTAACACATCAATTGCCACTTTTATTCAGTAGATATTTGAGTCTCTTTATGTGCAATTACCCGGAAATAAATTTTTATCTTAAAATGTGCCATATTCTTCATGTGCCAGATACCAAAGTTAAATAAATTGTAAAGGCTCAAGTATTTAAAAAAATGAAAGCAATTAGGAATATGCGGGGCAAAAGTGATTGTGTGATGCCAGCTGTGTACATTAAAGAAATTACTATTCCAAGTATCACATATTACTAGTAAACTCACATTGTAAGCACACAAATACATTTTGTTCCTCAATGGGAGTTAATGATTAAACCTTTTCAAAATCTTAGTAACACAAAATATTGTCATGGTAAATTTCATAGGTTATGATAAAATTTATCTGTGAGAACCCCCAATCAATGCCTAATATTTGGGGGGGGGATTTTCTTTCTTTCTTTTTTTTTTTTTTTTTTTTTTTTTTTTTTTTTTTGTCTTTTTGAGACAGGGTCTTGCTATGCAGTTGAAGCTGGCCTTGAGCTCACTTTTGTAGCCCAGGCTGGTCTCGAACTCAGACCGATCCTCCTGCCTCAGCCTCCCGAGTGCTGGGATTACAAGCATGCGCCACCACGCCCAGATTTGGGGGGAGGATTTTCTAGTTAAGCAACATATAGTGACTTCTGATAAAGATTTATCTAATGACATAAGTAGCAGGAATCTATTTTTCAATACAATCAGATGCATTCGTAGTGTGAAAATGTTTACAAATGTTTTACCTTGACTTCATTAATATAGTTAAAATTTTCTTTGTTTTATTTAACAGGATATAGTACTTTTTATTGATAGCCTAGCTGTAGTGTTCATGAACCTGGAAGCCTATACCTGTTCTGAAAGACAGCAGCAACTCTTGGAAAATGCTTGTTTTCTTATTGATTGAGACAAAAGGCTGAATGTTGGACTTTCTTTTCCTGTGAACTTAGGGGGCATGAATCGTATACAGATATACTCATGAGCACTATACAAATTTCTATCCTTCACCATTATTATTTTATAAAAATATCGCTGATGCATGCTTGTTATCCCAGCACCCCAGGAGGTAGCAGGAGGATGGCAAGTTTGATCGCTACTATGGGCAACTTAGTGATTCACTGATATCTTATCTTAAACCAAAACATTAAATAAAACTATAGTTTAGTATGGAAGTCCTGAGTTCAATATCCACAAAAGACTGATGCCACAAACTACAGTAATATGAAATGTGAAATCAAACGTAGTTTTCTTTCTACACCAGGCCATTTTTGCTCTTAAAAGAAAGACCTGATACTCATAAAACACTGCCAAGATTCATGTCTTTTATTTCTTTTCTTTCACAAGAATTCTTATTATAATTGTTCATGGTATTAAGGATTAACTCTGGAGCTTTACACTGAGATATATCACCAGCCTTCTATCTTTATTTTGCAATAGGGTCCCACTTTGTTGTTCCAAATTTCAGATCTCTCAATCTGCCTATGCTTCAGCAGTGCCCATATGAAGGGTTGCTCTACACATCCCTGTTTCACATTTCCTATGAAGCACAGAGCTGCTGTTTAATCTTTACCAAATTATATCTTTCCTGAGGCTTGTTGTTCCCTAGATCTACCAGATGCATCCTCCTCCCTCCTGTGCTGCTCACGCCGCACTGCTGTCACTCTTTCCCATCGTACTTGTTACACTTCTATAAGAAGTTCCTCACCTCCCTTGAGTCTGCCTGCCATTTACTGCAGCTTACACTCATCTTATCATCCTGATTCTTGCCTTCAGTTTGAGCCATCCACAACAAGCCTTATCATGGGCTTCCTTCCTGTCAACAAGTCTAAAGCTGGTTACAGGTAACACCCTTGTGTACAGTTCCTGTACAACGCTGTTTTTGCATCTATGCTGTTTAAACTTGTTGTCATAGCATGATTAATGACAAGCATCCACTTCGTCACCTATGTTATACTGTTTTGTCATATTTCTTCTGTTGACCTTCTTAGCACCTCTGCATAAGTGCTTGACTCCTAGGTTTTCAAATCTTTCATGCAACTTTCCATTTAGACTAGACACTTACGGCCTACTTAGGCTACAATTTGCTCCTTTTTATTTGTTTGGACATCCACACTGTAAGTTATCATCCTTCCATCAAACAGGTCTTAATCCTGTTTGTTCTTTTCAGCGCACGCATGATGAACTGCAATTTCCAAGACGATTTCCATGGCATTTATCATTTTCTGCTCCCATTTCCCATATCAGCTATTACAAAAAATTGAAATTATCCTTCAGTCTGTTTTGTAGTGAAAATTGAGATTCCCAGAGGCAGATTTCCATGCATAAATACTTCGATGTGTCATTGCCTACTTTGACTGCATTTTCTCCCAGACTGTAGGAACAGCTTTTCTTGTACTAATTCAAAGCTAATTATTCTCACTTTGGTCTTTTCTCCACTTTGCAATACTTCTTTTATTTTAATTTTTCTCTTGATCTAAAATTGTAGTATGTCCTTCTCTATGGGCAACTTTCACTCAGAACGGACATATGTCATTTACACTTGTGAAAAAAAAAAAAAGCCTCTCTTAGCCTCAGCTTTTCCTTTATTGCTTCCTCTCCAGTCCTCTGTGCTCTTCCTCATACAGCAAAGCCTGTCCTTTTTATCCCCTTGATGCGTTGCCTCCACAGTCCCCCTTAAGCCATCCTAGCAAATACCACTCACGAGCTTTTGTTAAGTCTGACGCTGTCTTCACAAATCTCATCTCAGTATCTGTCTTAATGACATTTGCCAGCATGGTCCACTCGCTTCATTTCTAGCATGAAATGTCCCTTTTCTGTTTTATTTTGATGGTTTCATTGTACTTGGGACTCTATCAACAGCTCTCAGACAAACCCAGCTTGGACCATTAGGGAAGAAAATAAATAAGAGGCTGCAGAGAAGTCGATGGAGATGAGTCTGGAAATGGAGTCAGGTTTTAGCTTCTTCACTCTACACTGCTTCCTCTAAGTATTTTGCTGTATCCTGCCAACACATTACCCCAAAATTATTTTACATGCTTAATACTGGAAAATGGGCTCAAAAGACATAATTACTGGCTTAAAACTAAAATAAAATTGAGGGAATAACCTAGACAGATGAAGTCATTAATAAAAAAAAATGTCACTGCCCTTTTCTGTGCTTACTTTGTGACCAGCAATCTGTGAATAGGTCCAGGGTATTTGATTTCTTTTCCTATCTCGCACCTCCAAAAGTAAATTTAAAGTTCAGCAGCCATATAATAAATGATTAAATTTGTTATTCTTATGTTGCTACTCAGTCTATTTTTATATTGTTGTGTTTCTTTCTTATCAATTATGGTTTCCCAGAAAATATTAGTGTTCTATGGTTCCATAAACATAGGTGTAAAGTAGGTCACAGGTATAAGAATGTTAAAAGCAACACGATATAATTAGTAATGTTTTGAATGTTCAGATACAACTATCAACTATTATGCACATTGAAATTCAAGTTTAATAATTATTTGCCCTCTAACACTGAAAGAAAATGCTTTACTCTTACGTGGTACAGCTTATTATCTGCTCTATGCCCTTACAACATGAATAACTCATTTGTTTAAAAGAAGAAGATAGTGACAGCTGATAATTTGTTTATTTATAAATGGAATCCTTCTTTAATAAATAAATGTTTGAGGCTTTCAAAAACAATCACAATGCTATTAGCCACACAGAGCCACTTTTGAAGAAAATTATATAAGGACTTTCCATCTATATTTAACATCACTGTGAGATGTCTCTTCTTACACCAAAAGTTCAAATTTTATTACATAAGATGGTGATTGAAGGCTTCAGCTCCCAGCATGAGCTTTATTTGCGATACCTGCTCTGTTGCTGAATTACATACTGCAAGTGAAATAAATGCTTGCCCCTTAGCTACACAAACAACATCCCAGCTACCAGCCCTCAAGCCAGCATTAGGGTGGCATTAAGTAGGTTGGCCTCTGCCTTTCTTTTGTCACACAGTTTCCTCTGATTCGGTGAACTCAGAACTGCCACGGTGCACATGGTGTCATAGTTTTACTCATGCCTTTTCAACCTTTGTATCTCCTGGTTTATGAGACTTTTCAGATTTGCTTTTAATCTTCTGCACTTAGCCTTTCTCCTGCCTTTCTTTGAGCTGGAGGATATGTTGCAGCCTGACCATTCGTATTCTAGTCCTCATTTATGACTAATCATGCCCCTGGCACCCTTCATGCATCATAATAAGTAGCTTTGGGGCAGTTGGTTCCCAGTTGGTGAAATTATCCTGGGCACTGTGTCCACAGCTGTGTCTCCAGTGTTATCTCATAGGATCCCCTTAAGGAATTATGCAATGCAGAATATGACTTTAGTGTAGCAAAGCTTGTTTTCATACAACATATGCACATGCTTGTCTTGCCGCCTTTCCAGCACATTTTATATCCAGCCCTCTCACAGTTGCCTTCAGTTGCTCAGATGAACGTGGCTATGCTAAGGTGAGTTTTGAGCACTGAAGACTCTTGGCTTCCAGATTGGCTCAATGAATCTCAAAATACATTCCTAGGAAAAGAAGAGAAGGAGGCTAGATGGATGGAAGAGGAGAATTAGGAATTTTGATGCTTCTTGAATGTGGTATTTCAGATTTTCTGCTTGAAAAGAAGCCAGCAGGAGTAGAAAGTAATGTTTCTGTGATATAAATGGTACTTCTTCCCTTCACCAGCTACGACAGTGCATCGCGTATACATGCTGCCCCTCTTCCCAGGAAAAGGGAGATCTGTGTCCAGTGTATTCAAGTAGATAATGGATCAGAGAAACAAAACAGGCCCGGTCCATGTGGGGTTTCTCTGGGGTTTGTCCAGTGAAAGCACACTAGACTAGAGTTCTAAAAATGTCAATCATAATCTAGTTATTAAACAGATCATTGAAATGAGTATCCTGCCTATCCACACAGAAAGTACACAAAAGTGTTTGTTGAATGATAAATGAATTCACAATTAATTTAACATAGGTCTGTCATAAAATTTGACATCTAAATTTTGAAGTTTAATTTCTATGTACACACTGGGTATTTTATGAAGATGTTCAAATGTATCATAACTAAAAGCCAAGGATCATTGTGCTGGGCTCAGGGCAGATGCCCCATGAGGTGAATAGGAAATCTGAGGATGCTGAAACATGATAGAAACACTCTAATTAGTCAGTGATGGAAACCCTTTGATGTCAGCAACTAATGAACCCTTTTGCAACTCAAAAATGTGTAGAGGTTATAAAATTGAGTTTGCCATCTAAACAATGACAGTTAAAACTCACAGTAGAAATAATTCCATCTCACAGAAGCCTCAGGGGACTTTGGACTCTAGGAACAAAAGTCTGCGTCAGTGTTGTAGCACATTTACAGGCTCTGGGCTTGTCCTCTTGCTATGTAGAAAATAACTCTGCAATAATGATTGTCCTCTGGTTTGTCTCAGAGGGGAGTCTCATTGATTAAGATTTGAAAATTGTATTTAAAATGAACATCTAGGACCGGATGGTAATATTTCACAATTTTGTAAAATATTTTGCTGATGTGATTGTTTCAGTTATTTCATGTTAGCTAGTTGTGAGCAACATTGTCTTTGCCGTTGTAAATTTCTAGGAGTCTGTATTAGCATCCTGTTCTTTTTTTTCATTTTCTATCCCCAAGTTCTAGTCTAATCTTTACTCCAGCATACAACATTTGACAGGAGAATCTGTGATTCTCAGACTTCAGTTCAAGCACTGCCTAAAAACACTTCGTGTTCTCTATCCTTGTACTATTTACTTTTCCTTTCTCCATTCCTTACCTGTTCCTGTGCTATCAGTGGGGATGGGAAGATTGAAAATGACAGGTATCACATCGAAGGAGCACATGGTTCATTACTTGATCCAGGGTAAACAAACTGAAACATAGTGAGACTTCTCCAAATATTAAAGTCAGAACTAACAAGTAGGTGTGGTTCTGCATTCTTGTAATCTTCATGCTTTTGGAAACCCAGGAAAGTGAACTGAAAATTCAACCTCACTATGGCCAACTAAGTGACTTAACAGGACCCTTTCTCAAAAGACAAGAGAGAAAAGAAAAGAAAAGAAACAAACAGCCCTAGGGATACAAATGAATGCCAAATCTTTCAGTTTAGTCCCCAGCACTGCAAACAAACAAACATGACCTAGCAATCCCATTTTCCAAGGCAAATAACACCAATGCATTGAAGAGATGTTCACTGCAATGTCAATCATTATAACCGAGGTATGGACTCAGCCTGTGCTTGCCAGTGGACCCAATGGATGAATAAAATATGTGGTATATATTCACATTGGAGTGCTATTCAGCTTTCTTTAAAAAGGAAATGTTGGAGCCAGGGAGATAGCTCAGTCACATAAGGACCTGCCTGGCAAGTGCAAGGCCCCAAGTTCAAACCCCAGCACACACACACAAAAAAGAAATGCTGTCATTTGTTACAACTTGGATAAGGCAGGAAGATGCTGTGCTAAGTTAAAAGCCTCATATAAATGCAGGGATATGAGTACTGCATGATCTCACTTACATGTAGCTTCTAAATAAGGCGAGCTCATAGAAGCATGGAGTAAAATGATGACCATTCTACAGGGAATAGGGAATAGGAGTAGATTATAAAGAACTTGAAAACTGCTAAGGGTAGATCACAGTTCTTCTTAACACACACACACACACACACACAAACACACACATACACAAAAGATAAGTAGGCGAGGTAGTACATATGTTAAGTAGTTTGATTCAGCCTTAGTATAAGCTATGCATATACCAAACAGCAGGTACACTGTAAGTGCATATAATTTTTCATCTATTAATACAAACAATAAATGTAAGAAAAGAATTTTTAAATGGTATGAGAAAAATCCTAATTCAAAACCACAATTCTAGTAGAGAACATTACAACTACTGGCAAAGGCCAGACTTTAATGAAAAAGGTACAAGAGCTTTCTTGCTCAGACCCATGCAGGGTGGCTGAGCTGCATGTGTGCAGTGACATGCGGCAGCACCTCCTCCAAGCATGCTCAGTCTCACCCGAGGAGCCTCCCACCTGCGAGTCCTGGTGGCTGTACGAGTTTGGGGGTAGGTGGCCCACAGCAGGTCAAGAAGATGCTCAGGGAATCCTCCAAAACCAGATCTGCCCTTTTCAAACAAATAATTAGAAAGCTAGAAAAAAAGAAAAATTGGGGAGAGAGAGAGAGAGAGAGAGAGAGAGAGAGAGAGAGAGAGAGAGAACAGATTTATTTTGTGCTTAGTAAGCATTGTAACAACATTCTGTGTCGCAACAAAATTGCAGCATGCCTACAGCATGGTAGCGCTCACACTGCAGCTAGAGAGCTGAAGAATGGTGGGCTGAGTGTGAGGACAAACAATCCAGAAGCTCTTAGTGATTGAATCAAGGTGTGTGTAGCAACATGCCCCCAAAGAGAAGCTTGGTGTCCTTGTCCACCGGCACTTACTCTCAGGAAGCTATGTACTCCGCAAGCCTATACCACATGAGATTCAGCTTGTACACACTTTGTTTCTGGAAATACATTCTCTTCTCTCTCTCCTTTTTGTCCTTACCTTGCCTTTCTGTAGCCACTCCTGCAAGGTATTTTGTTGTTTTTGTTATAGTTATTTCTAAATGTTAAATGTGAAATATGCGGTTGTAAGATACCCAGGATATGAAAGACGTACAATCATCTCCCTTTTTCAAGTGAAAAAAGTTCATCTTTAGACAGTTTATATAAATCACCTTCACATCATGTGTTCTACAACTGCCATATTCTTCCACAAAGTGAGCCCTAACTGGAAAGTAAGCCCAAGAATGAGTTTTCAGAATGCTTGCAATGCCAGCCCTACTCACCAAAATGAGATCTTATGAAGATCACCAGCTTGACAAATGCATCTGGCATCTTCAGCACAACACATGAGGGACATAGTGGATTATAAAAGGATAAATAATGACAATAGTGCTTAAATGATAATATGAATGATAACTGAGTATTTGTGAATACCCAATGGGTACTGCATAAATAAATGTAGATATCTGTACATGAAAATATAATTAAAGTAAAGCCTACACTATCTTTTGGATCAAAAATCAATATAACATGCAGTTGTATTTTGTAAGAAACATGGTAATAAATTGCATGATCATTATTATCCTTATCAATATTTTTATCATTATCAATTACATCTGAAGCTCATGCTCTGATGCATCATGATATTTCTGGTTCAAAAATAATACATTGAATAAATTTTTAAATATATTAGAGGGGCAGGGAGATAACTCAGTAGAATAAAAGCCTGCTTGACAAGCACAGGGTTCTGAGTTTAACCCCTGGTACAAAAAAAAAAGTATTAAAAAGCAATATTAAAAATTAGAATCAGTGGTAGAAGAAGGCCAAGAACCAATGCCAGTGAGATCTCCAGGGAATTATGGGAAGGAACTTGAGCTGTGTGCGTTGTACCTTGGGCCTGACACCAACATCACAGTAGCATTTCAACCTGATATCAGTGGTGAGAAGGGATTCACCTAACACTGGACATTTTTACAGGATATGTTCCTAGTAACTATTTTGAAATCTCCTCTCAGTTAAACACATTCCAAAGATCAACACGGTCATTAAATAACTTAAAATTAAGCAAAATTTATATAAAGTAGATGAAAAATTAGATTTCAAATCTATTTTAAAATGGAAACATATCTGCCTATTCAGAGGAAACAAGCCATTCAAATTGGTACAATAGTTTTGTTTTTGGCTCAATGAGTAAATGAATAAGATTTTTTTTCCATTTCATTTTTTATTCTGTTCAAACCACAAACCTGTTAGTTGTTGTCACTTTTGCTGCAGGTGCATTTTCTTTTTTTTTTATTACTTTTAATAAGAAATTATAACGTAGCAATTTCAAAACACGTTAGAACATTCCCAATAAGTGATACAATGCATATTGTTATCCTTGTAGTTATACAGAGCACAGGTTGTAGACATGATAACTTTTCTTGTGGTTATTGGTACAATAAATTTCTTCTCTTTGATCTGAGACAAGGCAGTTGTATACATAGTCAAATGTTCCATAATTGTAGTGTGTTACTGGTGAAACTAGCAATGTTGGAAGCTATTGATTTGAGCCTTTTACAGCTCAGCACACTAAATTACCCTTAAGTTTTATGCATTATGATAAATAAGATTTTTTTTTTACTAGCAATTTTTTAACTGGTAGGATAAAAGAAAAAAAGGGACAATACATTTATTCTCTTGTATTACGGTGGAATAGGTGTTCTCAGAGAAGTAGGATTGCCTGCCAACTATATCTTTGGAAATTGGGTGAAATTACTTATAAAATTACACTGTGTACTATTGCCCCATCTGGTCAAATATTTATCTTTGCAATCTATGTTATATAAGTAATTAAGAGATGTGGACACAATATATTTTGTAGACTTAGATACCGAGCAAGGCATGCACGTCTTCCATTACCTCAGAAACCTTGACTTCGCTACCTACACTGAGGAAAAATGGAGAGGCCCCTTTTCTGTCATGCCTTCAGGCAGGTGCTACCTTTGGCGTCCCTTGTGACAACTGCACAGTGTGCATCCCACCTGCCATCATTATTTTCATGGCTATCAACTGCTGACTTTTTTATATCTATGCAAGGACACAATTCCATGTATGTAAACTGGGCTGTACCAGTATGTCCTGCATACATCCAGGTGGATTCTAAAAGCATCAAAATCCAACACAGTCCTTTCCCCTGCTATATTTAAAATGAGGCTGTGAGAGAACAATATTAAACATGTTCTTATTTGTATACAATATAATATACTCTTGTCTGATTATACTATTTGACTTCTTACGATTACTAGCAGCATTTGTAAAACACTCAGTTGGAGTCTAAGGTTAATTTAAATAATTTACATGCATTATCTGTTTGTCCTTTATCATGCCCTTATGAGGACTATGTTTTATTCCCACTTTATAATAAGGAAATTGTGTCTATTACATTGATGTGTGAGTTTTCTCCAAGCAGATAGCATTCTATTCATATTTCATGTAAGAATCCAGATAGATTAATTCTTCTGGGTGTTCTACAAGTACTTGGTGCTGGACATAGGCTCAAAAGACTATTGACAACAGTCAAATCCCATTAAGTAGCTTGATATTCCGACATAGTTATATTAGGGCTGGAGAGATAGCTTGGCAATCAAAACACCTGTCTCACAAACACAAGGACTTGTGCTCAATCTCCTGTACTGCATGCAGTGCCAGCCACAGTAACCAGGCATGGTGGCTCACACCTATAACCCCAATGCTGAAAGCCTGAGAAATGAGAATCACTATGATCTGAGCTATGAATTGAGGCCCTGTACAAGAAAGAAAGAAAGAAAGAAAGAAAGAAAGAAAGAAAGAAAGAAAGAAAGAAAGAAAGAAAGAAAGAAAGAAAGAA
>PVJA010047489.1:0-14589 GCA_004027025.1 Myocastor coypus
TTTTTTTTTTTAAAAAACTGTAGTATGATGTTCATTATGTAGAAACCATAGTGGGATGAATGAGAGTGGCTTTGTGCATGTCTGTACACATTTGCTTTGAATGAAGTCTAAAGTTCTTAGCGTGTAAAGACAGGAAATTCCAGCGTTAAGGCAGGCAAGCATTCTTTAATCATCTGGAATCTTAAGAAAAACCCTGCATCTCGCTTACAAACACAAGCTCATGCTAATCGTATCCCAGACCCTGCAGTAAAATACAAGATGGGGATTCCCAGCTCACACTGCAGCCATTGATGTCTTCAGTGAGGAAGAACATCTGCGCTCAGCAGCGCTGTTGGCTGAGAACAGAAAGAGAGCTGAACGCCTGTATGTGCTGTATTTGCTTGGTTGCAGACAGCGCAGATTGCTCATATGATCACCACTGATAGGTGACTTCTCCCTGCGGCTTTGCTATGGAAGCTTCTCGAGAACAAGTCCCTTTTCTTTGTGGATGTGATTGCTGCATCAGACCAACAATCACTGGCCCATAATATTTTCCTGGAGGAAAAGACAACTTTGAAAATTTGTCCAAAACAGCAGAAGTTGTTTCCTGTATTTTTTAAACATTAACGCTTTGAAAGGCAGGCTAATGTGCTAGGCTATATGCATCTACATAATAACTTTTCAGAATTGGCAAGCGAGCATTAGGAGCTATCTCATCTGAAAAGTACATGTACTCACACAAGACAGTATCATATATATATATATATATATATATATATATATATATATATATATGGGAATTTTATATGAATTTCAAAATGTTTTTAAAATTTATCCTATTGATGAATGCACATTTGAAAATTTCCAAAGCATTCAAACAATAATTCAGACTGGGGAGGTTTTTCTCTAGGAGATTGAGATGATTAAAATTGCTGTTTCTTGAATATCATCTGTGCGTGAGACATAAGCTTTTACCATTTGCACCAGGCTATAAATTTAGATAGTCTTTTTTCTTGCCTTACACATAGAAAGACACTTCCTTAATGACTTATGAAATGTCTGTCAGAAGAACTTGATGTTTATAGACAAATATATATTTGGTACAGGGTCTACAGACTCATAGCAATTCTACTGATTTTAGCCTCCCAAGTGCTGGGATTACAGTCGTGTGCTCCCATACCCAGTCTGAATCCCACTTTCAGAATGCCCTGGGGGAGGGGCAGACACTGCATAAGGTGGGGATTGAACCCCAGTTCCAGCACCTATTTAAGTAAGTGCTTTAGTCCTCTCAGCTATCTGGCCTAGATCTACTTATTTAAATCTTTCCTTGATTTATTCTTGACTTATACTTTTTTTTTCTTCAAGGTTGAAAATAATGTATTGAATTTTGGAGTAGTAATTTATAGTTGTGTACTACACAAAATATTAAGGACTATTTTAAGGAATAGTTCTTGGATCTATCATCAGAAACTATTGATTTGGGGGTGGACCTCTAGAAATCACCTTTATCAAGGTTACCAAGTAACTGTTGCAGCCAGAGAGGTCTGGGCTTTGAAAAACAAAGGTGCAAAATATCTCAGTGGCTGTCAGTTAATGTCATTTCCATGAGCTCAGAGAGAATGCATTTTTCAGTCTCTTTACATTGCCTTGACTATAAAATATAATTGAGTGTAATAAAATAATGACTGCATATAAAATAGACTTGATGGGTATGCAGAAATTCTAATTTGTCATCCTTTCTCAATATCACGTGAAATAATCAGAGAGTCTTTGAGAGTATTTAACTAGCATAACTCCTCTTATTCTGAAATATGAGACCAGATGAATTGGGTTTTCCCAAGTTATAAATTAAATAATAATAGAATCATCACAAAAATCTGAGAACTAATACTTCCATAATCACATTTGCCCTGTGATGTCAGCAAGTCCCCTGCCCTGGTGACAGTGAGACCCCACGACAAGACAGGACGCTCATCCTTCCAGCGAAGGAAACAGCTTCTGTCTTCACCAACCAATGGGAAGCAGTGCTTTCCTTGGTCATTTTCCCAGGAAGCCTGTCAGAGGAAGTTACCCAAAACAGTAGACTTATAGAACTTCCAGAAGCTGTAACTAGGTATCCAAAATATCCAGGCTTCAAGTGAAAATCATTCATGACAGAAAACAGAAAGACCCTAAACTAGATGAAAACATTCAGCCAATGGACTTCAACCTCAAGATGTCAGAGATATTAAAATTACAAAGTTTCAAATTAACTGTTTAAACACAACAATGACTTTAAGACAGCCACTGTACAATAGAATATAAAGAGTAATTACAAAAGCATTTGAACAAATAACAATCTTATTAAAGAAATAGAAAAATCTAAGCAAGGAGAGACAAGATTAAGAATCAGGGACCTGGAAATTTGACTAATAATAGTGTCTGAACAGTGCAGGGATAATAGGTGTGCGTGCATGTGCGTGCCTGTGTGTGTGCGCACGCACACACACACATGTACACTAACAGAAATGAAAATGTAGCAGAACTTCAGGGACTTAAGGGGTCCAAGTAAAATGTTTGACATTTATGCGATGTCAGTCATGGAAAGAGGTGAAAGAAAGCAGCTCAGGCTGGAATAAGGAAGAATGGAAGGGAGAGAAAGAGGGGAAGAAAGAAAAGGAAAGGAGGGGGGGAAGGAGGAAGGAAGGAAGGAAGAAAGGAAGGAAGGAAGGAAGGAAGGAAGGAAAGAAGGAAGGAAGGACATCAGTGTTTGTTAAAGAGACAGCTCCGTCACAAGCTATACACATCTGTAGGAATTTGCAAGGTTGGCTTACAGTGGCCGCCCACAGAGATGGATGAGGAGGAGTGCAGAGGGCGATGCAGTCCAAGGCCTGGAGCTCACTGCAGGTTCCTCCGTGAGTCCCTATCAGGAGGACGATGAGTCAGGGATGGGAGGTTGAAGGATCCGTGCTGGAAGGTGAAGAGTCTGTTCTGGGGGCCAAGCGGTGACCCCTGAAGAGAAGGTGATGACTGGAGCTGCTCCAAAGAAGCAGAAGCACACCCGTCCATCTGCGCTGCCCCTCTACACTGTCCAGGTCTCCACACCCTACTACGAGGTGGATGTGCTGGGACAGTTTGGTTGAGCTTCTCTTACACAGATTGACACAGTCGACCATAGCAGACAACAAAGAAAAAAGAAAGAAGAAAGAAAGAAAGAAAGAAATTTGGAAAATAACGTAAGATTAGAGACTCAATATGGAATGATCTCTAAGCAAGAAGTGGCACATAGTCATATCTTTGAAGAAGAAATGTGCATAAAACTCTGAGAACAGCAAACATTAAAGAAGACTTTACTGATATTACCAGTATTGTCAGGTATACAGAAAAACACAGCATGGTGAACAACTGGAATCTAGTGAAATTTCTAGAAGGCTCAACCCCAACCACAGAACACACAATGTTTCTGAGCATCCAAAGAGCACATACCAAGATAGGTTTATCAGGGAACTATAAAATCTACCTCAAAAATTTGTTTTCAAAATTTATATATATATATATATATATATATATATTCATTGAAATGCTAGTGTGTGTGTCCATAGAGAAAAGCATGTGAAACTGGGGCCAAGGATATAGCTCATCAGCATAAGTGCCTGCCTGACAAGCACAAGGTTCCGAGTTTGATCCCTGGTACTGAAAGAAAAGAAAAAAAAAAGTGAAGCAATACAGAAGGATCATACTAAAATCTTCAAGCCCTTGAAGAGGGCACATCTTGCATACTCCATGCATTAAAGAACACTTGGCAAAGCAAAGTTTTAAAACTTCATTGACATCGGGCTGGGGAAATAGCTCACTCGTTTAAGTGCCTTCCAGGGATCCAAGTTCAATCTCTGGTACCACATGTCATGCAGTCCTGGAAGTCAGTCATGGTAGCCCGCACCTGTAATCCCAAAAGTGGGGAGGTTGAGACAGGAGGATCACTAGGAGTACAAGCTGTATAGCGAGACTTGAGCCAGATAGATGACAGACAGACAGACAGATACATAGATAGATAGATAGATAGATAGATACATAGATACATAGATACATAGATACATAGATACATAGATACATAGATACATAGATAGATTCAATGACACGAATAAACATGAAATATGGCGCATTTGCAAGATAGAACTAAAGCAGTGTGGAGAGAACAATTTATGAAAAGTAGGTAGAAGATTGGAAAAGGGGAGAGTCCCAAGCCATGCTGTGTCTCCTCTCACGTGATTGGTCTGTCCGTGCTATAATTACTTCAACAAACTCTGCCCTCATTCATGACCGAGGACTTAACAGAATACAAGAAAACTTTAATTTTTTTTTAAAATTATGTAAAAACTGGAGGTATTTTAATGATAAAAGCATAAATCAAATGCTTTTTTCCTCAAACTGAGGGGAAAAGCAGGGCTCAGGGCTTTCTACCTTCACCACAAACAGTTGGCTATTGCCACGAGGCAGGAAGCTGAAAAAACAGATAGGCAAATTATAAGGAAAGAAAGAACTGTCTCCATCTGTGGGTGGCAAGACTGTCCGCATAACACTGCATAACATGTGCAGTGTCGCTGAAGTGCATTTGCTCAGTAATCAGTGCGGCAAAGTGTCAATGTACGTGGTGGACATCTACAAATCAATTTTAATGATATACTTCAGTCATGAAGATGAGGACACAAAAGTCCACTAACATAATCAATAGATGAAAAATTAACCTAATATGTAAAGTCTATATGGTACTTTTATAATGCAAAGTATAATTCACTTACGAAACTAATGACAAAAATACAAATGAAAGACATACTGTACTCACAAGTTGGAAAATTTAATATACTATCTCAAAATTCAATCTACTATATTCAGTATACAGTATGTTTAGTAGAAGTCAACACAGTTTCTGTCAAAATTATAGTAAGATATTTCTTACAGTACACAAATAAAATTATTCCAAAATTTATATAAAAGACCTGATAATTGCAATTGGTAAAACAATTTTGAAAAAGATTAAAGGTAGAAGTCAGCCTACTCCCTGTCAAGACTTCTCAGATACCTTTAATTTTCAAAATGTTTTGCTGGGGGTTAGGACAGGTCAGTAAAACAGAGTAAGAAACACAGAAATAAATTCACAAGGGTAAAATCAACACATCTGGACAATGTTAGAAAAGTCCTCTAGTAGAGGAACCGTGGTCTTTCTATCAAAGGTGTTGCTGGTGTTCATGGTCTTGAGTATATAAATACAATGCAATTTGACCAAATGCTCACACGTTATACAAAAATAACTGAAAATGCATTATGGACCTACATGGGAAAATTTTGCCTGCTTCATAAGAATCCTATCATGGAACTATTATATGAACTATCAGGACTTCCATTGCAGGGAAGTCAAACTTAAAGAGATCACACACAAACTATACATGGATGCTTATAACAGCTTATTTGTAACAAGCGGAAGTATTGGAATAAACATTTTGGTACATCTTGACCACTACTTAGCTATGAAAAGGGCTATGTAAATACTGTACACATGATATCCAGATGATGCTCAAGATGAAAGAAATGAAATGAATCCCAAAGCTCATGTAATCTGTTATTCCATTGCTACAGGAATCTTAGAATGACAAAATTATAGAAGCGGAGGAGAGATTGCTGTTAGCCAGTAGTGTAAAGGGAGGGTGAGATTAGACCGGGAGAGCTGTAAAGAGTAAAATGTAATTGCAGTGAATTCTTTAGCCACTACTTTGTTGTTACTTGTCTTTCATAGATCTTTCAAGTGTTCATATATATGATTTATTCATTGTATTCTACTTTTGAAATAATCTAAAGAGTAGCTCTCAATAAGCAAATAAATTGTCTCAATCCCTCCAGTGAGGTTTATTTTTTTTTAAATGATGTGAAGTGAAATGTAAAATAAGTGCAGTTATAAAAGGTCTCTGTCCTTAATTTTTTTCTGGAAAAAAATGTTTTGTGTTTTTTTTTTTTTCTTCAGAATTGTGCATGATTAACACTAGTATGATTCTTTTGCCTTTAGTAATTTTGTAAGGTTTCCTTGAGACAAGTTATTTATCTTGTTGTTTTAGCTACATTTCATGTTTCTTAAAATTATTTTTGGAAGAAGCTTCTTTCATTTTAAAATTTTTTTGTGTGTTTTTCATTATGTTATCAGGAAGAAAACTTGTTTCTCAAATTCAATAATCTGATCTAATATAATTAGGCAGACTATGTGAATATTTTCCTCTTCTATTATTATTATTATCTTCACTTCATGAAATATTAAAATTTGTGCATCAAACCTCTCCGTTAAGAAAGGTCAGTTGGCTTACTGTGAAAATAGGAAGTATGAACAAACATAAAACAGAAATAAATGTTCATTAAATTCTCTGAGATTCTTTTGCATGTAATAACCTTAAGACTGGCATATGTGGTGTTTTGAGCCAGTTACATATATTTTACATAAATATTATCAATATTTGCTCACTTTGTGCAAATTAATAGCTTTGATCACTGTCCTGCAGTGACTACCAAACCGTTACTAACTGAATAGAAAATCTAAGTTATTTAGCGTTTTTCCTTTCAAATTTACTTAACTCAAAAGGTATGCTATTTATTACAATGTTACTCAGTGTCACATAGTATATGAAACACTCCAAGAAAGGGTCATGGAAGAGTATTTATTTTGTAAAGATATAGTGGATGATGTCACGGCTTAAGATTAGATGATCTCTGCTGACCTCTTCTCATGGATTTATATAAGCAGAGTGCTGCACTTTACCTGAAAGCTGAAAAAATCAATGGTTTAGATATATTTATAATAAACTGACTTAAGTTTTTTCTAAAGAAAATAATTAAGACCACTTATTTGGAAGCAATGATGAAGTTCCATCTTCCAATTTGCTTCCTCATTAGTTCCTTCCAAAGTATATATTAAAGCTGTGATTGATATTTTTCTTGTAATAAATCCTCTCAGGACTTTTTAGAGCCTGTGGTAAGTGCAAAGAGAGTGGAAGACATTTAGATCTTTAAAGAGCTTTATTGTCCATTTTTTGTAAGTTTAAAGGAGTGGGTTTTTGTTTTGTTTTGTTTTTTGTTTGTTTGGTTGTTTTGTTTTTTAGAAGGAGCAGTAATTTTAAAGGAAAATCTCTCTGTTTCTGTCTCTCCCCTCCCTCTGCCCCCAGAGACAGTCATGCTTTGCAATGCAGGCTGGCCTTGAGCTGGCTGTGTAGTCCAGCCTGGCCTCAAACTTGTAGCTTCCTTCTGGCTCAGGCTCCCCAGTACTGAGATCGCAGGTATGCACCACTTTGCTTGGCTAGAATTTCTGGTTTATTATTATTATTATTATTATTATTATTATTACTTTTAATAAGAAATAACAATGTGGCAGTTTCAAAACATGTTAGTAGTACATTCCCAATAATTGATACAATACATATTGTTGTCCTTATCAGGTATTTAGAGCACAAGATGCAGACATGACATTTTTTCTAATCATTATTCGTACCAAAATTTCTTCTCATTGAACTAAAAGAAAGTAGTTGTATGCATAGTTCAATAGTCCATAGTCGTAGTGGGTTATCTGCAGAACTGGCAATGTCAGAAGCTGTTGACTTGAGCCTTTTATAGCTCAGCATACTAATCTAGCTTTACTTTTTTATGCCTTGTGGTTAAACTTTTCTCTTGAGTGGTTAAGAGCAAGTTAAAGCAAGAACTGTATAACAAAGCATGTAACTTTTACTATGAAATATCATTAAAATTCTAAATAAATTCTAGGGAGACTTATAGTAGAAACTGAAAAAAAGTGATTTGTAAAAAAAATATGTGGCCAGAAAAAATAATTAATCTTAAAAGCGGGGCCTGGTGGGATGGCTCAGTGGTCTAAAGCGCCTGCTTGGGGAAGCTTGGGCGGCTTCAGGGACCACAGTTCAATCCCTGGTACCACATGCTGCGCCAGCCCTGCCCTCAGGGAGGGCTGAGCCGGCCATAAAAATGAGTCAATAAACAAAGGTTCTGAAACAAGAATATAAATAATAAGTAAAATAAAAAAAAATTATTAAAAAAAATCTTAAAAGGAAAGGGTAACACTGAGAAACATATTTCCTGATTTTAAAACTTACTTCAAGTAACCATTACCAAAACATGATATTAATGTAATTATAAAAAGTAGTCAATAAATAATACTGTAGAATTCACAATTATTCATACATACCCAATCTGTTTTCCACAATTACAATCAAAGTAATTTATTGGAGAAAGTAGTCTTTGTGATAGGTGGCATTAGGACACCTAACTAGATGATAAATACATGTTTTATTCATAAAATAAAATGTTATAATCCCATAATGCTAGTAATGCTATACAAAGTAAGTTGACGTGGATCATAGATGAAAACATGGATGCTTTTGTACTTTTATACTGAACTTTTATATTAAAAAGAGAGAATCATCTTTGTAAATCTTGGATGGTTTCTTAGAATTGTCCACAAGAGCATTAAATGTGATCAAAAAAGGAGATAAAATAAAATGTATATGTTTACACTATTAACAAAGCAAATATCAAGCCAAATATTAGGAGATTATATTCTTATCATGTATACTTAAGGATTTGCATCTCACATGTACAATAGCTTCTAAAATCAACAACAGAGTTCAAAATATCCAAGAAAATGGGAAGAAAACTTTAATATGGAGTTATTTCATCAAAGTAATGTTTTTAAAAGCCAGTAAACATCTGGAATTAAGCTTCTACAACTACACTGGTGCCTCAGTTCACTACTTTAATTGATTCCAGTCCTGGGGAAGAAGGTCATGTGGCATTGTCCACACATGATGTGCCGTTTTGGGATGCAAGCAAAGTTTTGCTTCACACTTGCGTTTGCAAACTGAATTGCTCCCCAGCAAGTGAGTTTATGAGCAGGGTGCAGTCAAAGAACTGAACAAGGGCCGGCCAAAGAGCTGAGTGGATCAAAGTGTCCGCAAGCAGGTGCAGGTGCCAGGTCTTCCAGTCCTGGGCCTGCCATGCTGGCCCTGCCCCTGGAGTGCACTGGGACTGCAACTGAGACTGAACGTGGTGGCCCCCACCTCTCATACCAGCTCTTGGGAGGTTGTAAACAGGTGGACCCCTCTGTATCTGATTTAGTAGTGAGACCCGGAACACCCTGTAGACCCTTCCCTAAAATACAGGAAAAAAAAAAAAAAAAAAAGGGAATAAACTGAATGAATGGTATATATTAACACTAGAAGGACTTGTGAAAGACAAGTAATATTAAAATAATGCCTGAGGAATTTATTTAAATTATTACTGCATCCAACAGGGAAAGGCAAGATAAAAGCCCATTGGCATAGCACCCCTCATCTGAGGATATGACAGAAATAGGAACTGTTAATGCCCAGCGTTGGCAATTATGTGGAGCAAGCAGAGCTCTCCTAGTGCGGCTGGCAGCACGCAGGGAGGTGATTGCCTTGGGCACAATTTGGCAGTTTCATTTCTTAAGTTAACTTTACCGAAAATCAGTTACATAGCATAACAAAATTTGTGGACAAATATTGAACTGTGAAAGATGTTAGATGCAGATAAAGAATTTTAGAGAAATATTTCTAGAATGAATATATAGCGTGAGATTAATAATTGCACATTGGAAATAGTTTGCCAACTTGAATACAACAATAAAAACTGTCTAAAATAAAAATGAAGTAGAAAGAATTTACAAATCATTCATATAACAGTTCACTATGTGCCAAAATTAAGAAATTTATATTCACATAATTAGCATTCTCAAAGTGGAAAGGGGTAGGCAATAAATATTTAAAAAGTTAGAATTTCTGAGGAGCAAGCACTTGAAGTACGTGTGTGCACTACATGGTGCTTGGGGTCCCGGTGGGGGGCGGGGGCATGTACATGACACATCTCAATTCCTCTTTTCCTCCTCTCCCTTTTCATTCCTTTTCCCCTCTATCCATCTCTCAGCACTGCCCCCTCTTCTCTTGTTCACGTTTATAATATGTAATGTGTACGTGCCTTTGTGGCGTTTTCTTATATTGTTAAATATAGGCCTAGTCCGTGATTTGGCAACCTTATGTTCTAAGTAATTGACCCACAGACATGAAAATACAAGAACATTTGCTCACGCTTTACTCCTCCTAACTCCTGAAAACACTGAGTCTCCATCAGTAGGAAAATGGATACACCAACTATCTGACGGGAGTCAGCAATGAAAAGAAATGGGCTGTGGAAGCAGACAATATGTGTGGAACTCACAACATTAACAACAAGGACAAAAGACACAGAAAAGCACACACAGTAGATCATTTTTACGACTGTCAAAACAAGCAACAGGTCTAGAGAAACAGTTTCCTACAACATAATTTGAATTGAATTAAGAATAGAAGACTCTGTGACACTATGGATATTTTATAGTTACACTTCATATCCTTAACAATATAATTATGAATGTAATGATATCAAACATATCTGATTATATGATTAGCATCTATAAAATGTACTGTCTATAAAATAACCATCTCCTTATTCTTTCTGCTAAAAGTAAAAATATTAGAGATTCGGAATTTGGGGCTATATACTCCAGGTTCCCTAGGGACTATTGGAAGGGTAGGTACGTGTGGCGGGGTGCTAAGAATTCTCACCTCATGGACTCACTGAAAATCAAGCAAGGTGATGTATGCAGAAGGCGAGCCAGTAATCCCTATGCTCACTTTTGTGAAAAGTGGACGTGTTTTTTAAAAAGTTACAAATAATACGAAATGGAATGTTATGCGTGACGAATCAACAGTGTGATCATTGCATAACTCTGCAGAGGACGCACTGAGTGTTTGAAAGTGACATCTTATTTAAAAAGAACATTAAACTCACAAGTTCACACATAAAAGAATCATAACGAATATGTATCTTTTATCATAAAAGGAATACAAGCATGTCACCGAAAAAAACCCATAAGTGAAATAAATTGGTCACATTTGTGTAAATATGGCACTGTCTCTCTGTCGCGAGTCACTGGAAGTGTAAATAAGAACCAAAAATGGACAACGTACATCGTGAAATAGGAGGACATTGTTCAAAAGAGAGCTAGGGAGCAGGGAGATGGACAGGAAAGGGAAAGAAATGGGAAAATCATAAAATGGAAACAGAGCTTTGTGAACAGGGAGCAGCAGGAGGGTCAAAGGGAGAAGACGGAAATGGGCTAAGAAAGAGAAATCAAGATACACCGCATATGGGTACAAATTCCCCACGAGGAGGGTGATCAGTACCTGTACCCGAATTCTGCCAGGGACAAAGGAAACAGGCAGATGTTAAGAAACTCACGTCTATCACGAGCACCTCTGCTGCTTTTCACTGTTGGCAAAATGTTAGTATTTCTCTCCTGGAACACTGACGCCAAGGACAGCCGAGATCCACTTCCTCTGAGTTCCAGGCTCCTTTGAAGCGGGGGTCAGGTAATGTGACCAGCTCTGGCCAATGGCTGTGAGTAGAAGGGGCACGTGCTTCTCAGAGCGCGTCTATTTACCAGCCCACCTGTGTGTTCTGCATCTTTCCTTTCTCTGACAAGACATCCTTGGAACTGACGTGGTCCACGTAGACAAGTTACTGGAAATACAATGCCTGCATATGTGAATGGCAGGTAATCTAATGGATTTATGCTCTTTGTAGATGAGAAACTAAGGGGTTTGTGGAAGGGCAAAGAAAGAGGATGAAGTGGATAACTACGATCAGGCAAAATGTGGTGAGAGCCACAGAACAGTTTTACAGAACAACCTTCAGGAAATCAGAAATGGGGATAACATGTGACTGAGAAGCCCTGGAGAAATCTTCCTGCATATTGAGTCCCTCTAGCTATCTTAAAGAGAAAATTGAAGTAAGCCAAAGATAGAGAAAAATACCTTTGTCTTCAGCAAAGACAACTGAGAATTTCAAATTTACATATGAAATGATTTATTCTGACAAGCATTTGAAACAGTAAAAACAAATTGATGTAGAAAACATTTTTTTTTCCACCCAATAGATTGGCCCCAAAAGCCCTTACAACTCAGTACAAGTGACCCAGGAGCATATGACAGAATTGGAAACTTCCAGTGTGTTTTAGTTACTTTTTACTCGTTGCTGGGACAAATACCGGACACCGAAAATGAGGGAAGGAAAGGTTTATTTAGCTCACAGTTACTAGAGATTTCTGTCCATGTTTGGCTGGCCCAAGTCTGAGTGGAACAGGGTAGAGAGCATCCAGTTCATGGCGGCAGCACAGCAACAATTGCAACAGAGGCAACCGACCAACCAGAGTAGCAGAGGGCAACAGCAACAGCTGAATCTGTCTCTCTGTCTCTCTTTATATTCCAGTCAGGCTCTCTGCCTTAGGATATCTGCCCTAGACCACATCCATAGTCCCAGCCGTGCTCAGACTGATAATCCCGTCAGTATTAAAACACATAATCCCAGGGATCATGGATCAAGTCTCAAGCTCTAGATCAGTACTAAATCACATAATCCCAATGACTCGTGAGTCACGTCTCAATCTATAGAAGTCCTTGCCTAGTGAATGCATGAGGCTTTGGGAGACAACTAGATCTAAACCATAACACAGTGGAAGGGTAATTTGTACTTTTCTGAAGATGTCAGTAAATATTAAAAACCTTAAGAATATTCTTGTCTTTCACACAATGATTTCATGTCTACAGTGATTTCTCCCATTCAAGGTTAATAGTACATAGTCCTCATAAATAAGTAAAAGCTGTGAAATGACTCACAGAACAGGAAGTAATCTAGTATCAGCAGGAGTTTCATAAAACAATACTGCATATATAAGAATATTAAGTTAAAACAATACATATCAAACCCATGGACATGGAAAGATTTACAACATATAAATGCAAGTCTTTTATTTATGTTTCTCTGAGACAGGGTCCCACTATGTAGCCCAGACTGACCTCAAACTCCTCTTGATCTTTTGACTTCTTCAACATATGCAGTGCTGACGTTACAAGTGTGTACAAACACACCAGGTTAACACAGGATGTTTGAGAGCTATAGGGTTTTATGATTCAATTTGTTTATATTTAGGAGCTAACTATAGTCTTTCATATTTTTGTTTTATACTTTATAGAATTGCAGTATTTCTATTTGTAGAATATACATGTATTTGAATTCTAGATCTATCTATCTATCTGTCTGTCTATCTATCTATCTATCTATCTGTCTATCTATCTATCTACATCTATCTTTTCTGAATGTTTATGTATCAGAGTTTTACCAAACTTGATGGTTTTAGGTAGGACTATGAATGATGCTCACTTTTGCTCTCATTTTCTGAGTTCTTGGCCATATGTACATGCTATCTTTGTACTAAAAAGAAAAGTGCTTTGGAAAAAAAGGAAGGATGGAAATGTTTTTGAATTTCAGTAAATTAGATTCAGCATGGCACATTCAGTATATAACTTTACGTCTCACTTTCCAACCATCACAATTCTGTAAGAATTAATCTTATTAAATATGAACTGTTCATCACATATTCAATCATTTCATGTCTTCACTAACTTTTATAATATTATCTATCTATCTATCTATCTATCTATGTCATGGCTGGCTCAGCCTGCCCTGTGGGTGGGGCTGGTGCAGCATGTGGTGCCAGGGATCGAACCAAGGTCCCTGCAGTTGCCTAAGCAGATGCTTTAGACCACTGAGCTGTCTTGCTGGCTGACCTTTATAATATTAATGAAGTAAATACGTCTATTTTTATTGTATACTAGATTCAGTAAGTATGCCATGGATTCGGCAGTGGAGCAGGAATATGCAGGTAGATATGGGAGAGCTATGGAAGTTCCTGGTAGATTCGAGTCTACATTGTTTTGCACGCCAAACTCAAATGACAGATATATTTTGTATAATCCATACCACTTTACAAAAATATCAACTGTCTACCATCTCTTAAAATTGGGAGTTTTGGCTCGGAAGATAACTCAGTGGTCTAAGCACCTGCCAGGCAAGTGTAAGGACCCGGGTTTGAGCCCCAGTATTGCATGTTGTGCTGCCCCAGAACCCTGGGCACACCTTTCTAGCCACTGAAACCAGGCATGGTAGTATGTGCCTGTAATCCCAGTGCTGGGCAGGCTGAGCCGCGAGGATCACTATGAGTCAGAGTTGTGTATGAGACCCTGTACCAAATAAATAAGTAATCAATTTTAAATGTTTGGAGTTTCTATGTAAAATTCAGATTCTTGATCGCATTGCTTGTGTGTGAGATGTTACCAGAGTTGGAAGTTTATTTCCACTAGACAGTAATTAACCAGAAGTGAGTAGCAGTTGCCTCATACAGCAAATATGCCCTACCGCTACTTCTCCAGGTGTCGTCTGTTGGCCTTTTTTAGGCTGCCATGCAGTTTTCCTTTTTGGTACCAGGATCAAACTCAGGACCTTGCGATTGCCAGGCAGGCACTTAAGCTGCAGACCTGTGCCCCTGACCATGCCCAGGGTTTAAAAACTCTCACTAGGAAAACAACACTAGTAATAAGGCAACAGGAGAAACTTCCCTTGGCTCTGTGCATCCCTTTAATAGGCACTTTTTAATAGGCACATAAAACAATAGGAAAATAATTACAAAAAAAA
>PVJA010047490.1:0-14643 GCA_004027025.1 Myocastor coypus
TTTTTTTTTTTTTTGTATTTAGGGAAGGGTCTACGGAATATTCAGGGTCTCACTGCTAAATTGGACTCACAGTGGTCTGCCTGTTTGCAGCCCCCAAAGAGCTGGGATTACAGGCGTGTGCCACCAGTCCAGTTTCAATTGCTGTCTCAGCCTGCCCCGGGGGCGGGGCTGGCCCGCCGTGCCAGCTCCCACACCTGCTGGCAGGTGCTTTAATCTGCTGAGCTGCTTGGCTGGCCCTGAGAATTCATTTCTTGATTTCATATTATTTACTTCAAACAGAAACAGTAGCTTAGGGCTGACGCCCTCTTATGCATCTTAATATACATGTGTTAAGTGACCCTTAACTGTTGTAACTGGCCCTGCTGGTATGTCCCCTCCTGGGCTTTATTGCCATGTAGTCTAGCCCACCAAACAAGGTGGCAGATCTATAGATGGAAAATACATAGATGACGTATAGGTCAGTGGCTTCTGCGGGAGAGAGCTGTTTTTAGCCTGCCCGACTGGACTGAATATCTGAGAACACTACTCAGAACTTCGAAGATTCTACCCTTGACTAAGTAGACAGAGAATTTTGGGTCTCAAGAAACTGAAAAATATCCTCTATTTTCTGTTATCCTTACAAGTATTACAACCTTCAATTCTTTTTTTTTTTTTTTTCCACTTCTGAAAGTGGGCTTTTCAGTTTCCCAGCCCACAGTGGCTGAGTTTGGAAAGTATACTGTATTTATTTGTCTTATTCTTGAGGGGTTGTATGTGCTTATATTTTCATTTATGAAATTGACCTGAAAGATGTCAATATTTGTTGTCGTTTTGAAATTAATCTGAGAATTCCTCTGTGGGCATTCTAAAACTGTAATTTTCTTGGCAGAAACATTGTAATTTTAGGGCTGAGCTGCTGCTTTTCAGGACTGCTTCCGGAAAGATTTTAGCAGAGCTTGAGGGCTTTCTCAGCCCTGTACAGTACACTGTACTATAATCACCATCAATTTATGGAGAAATTTAATAAAAGAATTAGTGTAACAGAATTGAAAGTTTTTAGTTAAAGGAGCCAGGCAGATGTCTCTGGATACCTCAGTCAAGCTACGAATTCTGAGCACTGGGTAAAGGCTGGGGACTGTTTTGGCATTGGGAATTACAGAGCCACGTGCTCTGTGGCTCATGGGGTTTGTAGTGGGTCCTGATAGAAAAAGAGAAGCATCCTCACGCAAGGGTGTGGCAGAAGTGTTCCTGCGGAGGCAGAGTCCACAGCAAGTACTTATCTAATGCATCTGATCACAATAACGCAGAAAGAATAGTGAAGTCGTGAGGTGGAGCCCTTTCAGGGGTAGGGAGACCCTACGGGGGTCAGGAGCCCTCGCGGGGGTCAGGAGCCCTCACAGGGGTCAGGAGACCCCGCAGGGGTCAGGAGCTCACTCAGTGGTCAGGAGCCCTCTCATTGGTCAGGAGCCCTCAGGGGTCAGGAGCCCTGAGTTGGAGCGGCTTTGTCTATGGGAGCTCCATGTCATCCAGCCATGCAGGTGTTCACAATATGTCCACCAGCTGTGCTCTGCAGGAAGAGGCGCACACTTTCCGCCACACAGAGCTCATTAGCAGCAGGAGGTGGGGGGGTCACCCAGAAGGGTTCAGGGTGCTGAGCGCGCGCGCTCAGTGCAGAGACACAGCAGACCTGTGCTCGCCCCCTGGGCTGCCTGTCTTGGTTACTGTTTTCTCACCAGATGGGCGTCACCCTGTCCTGGAAGAGTGACCCTAGGAGCCTCCCCTTCCCATCTGTGTGCAAACCCCCCCAGAGGAGTTCCAGATTCTCTCTACTTTTCTGATTCTCACATGGATATGAGAACCATTGGGCATTTGTTGGGATCCCCTTGCTGGATCCGTTAAGCCAGAGAAGTTTCATTTCTAGCAAGTTCCCACAGAAGGTTGGAACTACTGGTCTAAACACTAGGTTCTGAGAATGGCTCTCAGAGAAGCAACATTACGTCATCATCTATTTCTCCTTATCTTTAAAGTAAATAGTGGGGGGTGGCTGGGGAGATAGCTCAGTGGCCTAAGTGCTTACCTGAGCAAGGGCCTGAGTGCCATCCACTGTACTGCGTGCTGTGCTGGCCCCAGAACCCTGGGCATGCTGTGCCATCCCTGAAACTGGGCATGCAAATGCATGCCTGTAATGCCAGCCCTGGGGAGGTTGAGACAGGAGGATCACCACAAGTCAACTGTGTAGCGAGATCCTGTAACAAATAAATAATGAAATAAAAATTTAAAAAAATTAAAGTAAGTATTGGAGAGCTGATAGTTGCGCAGTGGTTGTCATATGCCATACATCCTGAGTGATATGCACATTGTGCCGTTCATATTTGTAATGCTCTTTGTGGTAGGTATTAATCTTTTTCTCTGCTGCCGATGAGGAAACAGAGGCACGAAGAAGTCAAGTGACTTCAGGGTTATTAATGAAGAAGATGGCAGACCTGGGATTTAGCTCCACAGTCTGTGTTCTTAAGCAATAAAGTAAAACAGGAGTAGCGATAATATCTTTTTCAGGTATTTATGCAGGGTCTACAGGGTCTCCCCACACAGATGCGACTCATGGCGATCCCCTGCTTTCTCCCTCCCAAGCGCTGGGTTTGCAGTCGTGCACCCCCACGCCCACTCTCAATTGCTGTTTCGGTGTGCCGTGGGGGTGGGGCTGGCAAGGCATGCTGTATAGTGGCAATAGCTTATTGCTGGGGTTTTGGTTCTTATATGAGATTGATGGCTCACTGAGATAAATCATGGACTCTTTGCCTTACAGTTACTTCCTAGGTAAGATACAGTTTCATCAGCCAGTTACTGTGTTTTTGGTGCTCTAAAAGGTGATGAGAAAGTGTCTTTAGGTAGGGGAGGCTGTTACCCAAGTTGTGGCTTAACAGTTGCTCTATACAGGTGTGTTTAATGTATTTATTAATTCTGAATTATACAAATTAAAATGAAAGCATTAAATTTCCTCTCATGTTATTTAATTAGCCTGTGCTATTTTTTTTAAAAGATGCAAAAATCGTGGATTACAAAATTAAAGCATTGTAAAGTGGACTTTGTCAAAACTCAAACTTTCGTTTCTTCAAACAACAAAAGAAGAAAAGGCAGAGAATGTAGACCAGGAGGAAACATTTATAAATCTGATTAAAAGCTTAAGTGCAGAATATATAAGGAACACTTAGACAGCTCACTTAAAATAGGGGCAAAGTTTTGTGCAGACACGTCATAACGAAATGCATGAAACGACCTGCAGCGCATGGTACGGGGCTTGCTGCTACTTGCTGCCAGGGAAATGGGTCATGCTACTGCATAGCCCATCAGTGCGATAAAAACTCAGGCTAACAATGTCAAGTGTTGGTGATAGTCTTACGGAATGGGACCCCTCATTCTTTATTGATGGTGTAGATTGGAAGATTACATGGTACTACTGTTGGTATTGTATCTATGAGGTAAAAAAAAAAAATTGGCCATGACTCAGAAACCCAACTCTTTGGTGTTTATCAGAGAAACAGATACAATGTCCTTGTAGATTTTTATGTGAATATTCATTGTAGTGTTGTTCACGAGTCCCAACTTCATGCAGTTTAGTTATGATGTATCTGTAGTGTAGAGTACTGCCCGGTGATAAAAGAACAAAATTAAGATATATGTTCAATGCTAATTTTTTTTTTTTACTGGAAATTGAATTCAGGACCTTGTGCATGCCAGGCAGGTGCTTGAGCCCCTAAGCTATAGCCCCAGCCCCTATATGTGGAATTTTAATGAAATTTGAATAGAGTGTGATAAAGGAAAGAAGTTATACTCAAAAGAGTAAGTACTGTCGTTTGTCACTGAGTAAAACTCTATAGGCAGTAATACAGTGAAAGCCAGAAAATCAGCAATTTCTGCCCCTGGGATTTGTTGATGGTGTCAACTTCTAAAGCCTGCTAGGGAACTTTCCAGGGTGGTGGGATTGTTGTCTTTAATGTGGTGGTGATTGCAAGACTGTCTGAAATTTTAAAAATGTCTTGAACGATCCAACAGAAAAAAGCGACTGTCATAACATGTGTAGTCGTAGTTAGTTTTCAAAATTATAAAACATCTTCAAGTTGAAAGCATATGCCTTGCTGGTTCCTCTGCTTCTACTAGTGAAGGATTCCTTAGGAATTTGAAGCATAATAAAGGATTACTTTTCGAAGCATTTTATGCTTTTCTTCTCATTCTGTTGCTAGAGAATTTGGAAGAGGTTACATTTTTTCTGTCTTTCTAATAAGTAATATGTATTCAATTTGTAAGCTCTTTGTTTCCTTTTGGGAGAATGGTTTCCACTTACTAGTGAAAGGCTAGGTAGACCTACAGCATGTGTTTTCGGGTTAGGATCAGAAAGCCTGTACTTTCTGAAGTTAGTGAAGATCAGGACCATTCATGTGTGTGTACGAAGGCCTCTCGCGGCTGGTGTCACCCCCCTCTCCCCCCGGGAGCAGGCACGGTGCTACCTGTCCTCCAGCGTGGAGGTGAGGACAGAAACATCCCGTGGCTGGATGAGCAGTGCAGTGCCGGATGCGGGTCCTCTGTGGGTGGCGCCTCGGGTGTATTTCTCTGTAACGTGTCTTAGGGGCCAGTGCCAATAACAAAAAATGTTCTGAAATGTTTATTTGAAAAGTGCTTTCACCGAGGTTATTTTATTTACTCATTTGCGTGCTATTAATATATTCATGGAATGAAAGCTGTGTTATGCATATACTCAGATAAGCTTTAACATATTTAGACTTTTTCTTTCAACATACTGCCCAGTATAACATAATTGCTTATAATGTTGTATTTTAACTTTTAAAATGGGTTTCTATGGAAGATGGTAATATATAGTAATGCTTCCTTTTAGAGATTATCTAAATTTATGGAGTCTCCACCCAGTATCGAGGTTGCAGTGGAACCTTGGAATAGAATTTAGATACATAATTAAAAATACTTTTAATTTAACAAAATTGAAGAACCTTGTATGGTTTGTGCTAGGGCGAGATGACTTGGACACTGCTGAGCCGCTGTGGAGGAGTCTTTCAGTGGCTGCTCTTGCCTCAGCTCTGAAGCCCTCTAAACTCTGTCCTGGTTTCAGTCATTACGTGGTAGCCTTCTAAGTCTCAGTAGTGTTGTTCCCAAGCAGGCAGCACCTCCAGCTCCTCTGAAGTTAAACCCCACCACGTTTTCTCATTGCTTCTGAAATGCATTTGCTTCTGTAGCTGGTAAGGGCAAACAGACATCGGTTATGCTACCTGGCGCATGTTCTGAATTCAGACCCTCATTCTCTGATTACATGACGTTAACAAGGTATGAACTGTGTTTCTAAGTTGACTGCAAAAGAAAATGACTTTTTAAAAAGTGGGACATTCTTATCAGTGGCCTGCTTTTGAGTCTTCAGTATTGGCCAGATATTGTGAGGAAAGACTAATAGCTAATGCTAAGCAAGTTCCCACTGCACTCTGGGTGCTAAATGCTATGTGCAGTTGATTGCATTTAACGTGACAACAGTGGTGTGAGAGAGCCTTGCTCCACACATGTGCTTCCATGGGCGTGTGCACATGGGCAAACTTTAAGATTTAAGGAAACTGCTGCTTTAGGAAGTTGTAAATTGCTAGGGCTGAGATCAGAATTCAGACCACAGAGATTTTGTTCTTAGCTCCTGCGGTTAACATCCAGAGCCTACTTCATCAGCACGGTGGGGATAGCAAACCAGCTTTTGGCATGGACTAAAACCGGCAAGGCCTTAAAAGCCCCGGTTCTGAGTGGTAAGTACTTAATGGTAGTAATTAATATGGCTGCCCTTGTGGGAGAGGTTGTGAGGATTAAAGCGTGGATATGAAGTGTTGAGCGCGGAGCGCAGCAGACTCAAGCTTCTCGCAGGTTGGACGTGGACGCTGACGGTTTTCAGGCAGAGAGGCCAGTGCGTGGGGAGGCTGAGGTGGAGACAGTGCGAAGGCACGAATGAAGATACTGATGTGGGCTCCTCACGCGGCGCTGAGGACTGTGCGCCACCTGGCACATGGCTCAGTCTCCACAGGGCACTTCAGGTCTCCTGGAGTCTCCACCCAGCATCAAGCCAGTCCCACACTTGCCAGAATAGTTTATGACATTAAGCACTCCCTGAGTCCCCACCTCGTACCCTGGCCAGTTGGAGTCTCTACCTGGTGCCTGGCACCTTTCCCTGGGTCACCTACACCAGTCATGGGACAGCCTGGGGGTGCCAGGCCTGCGGGAGCCTCTGTCCTGTCCATCGAACTGGTACCACAGGCTGCATAGCTTCTGCGTGTACTCAGTGTGGGTCCTGGGCCTGCAGGGTCTAAGCCAGGCACTTCTGGCCTGCTGTTTGTCACCCCACATGACCCCTGAACCTGCTTGAGTCTCTGGCACCCTGTCCAGGCCCCAGGTCCATGTGAGCCTCATGGCCTGTTGGAGTCTCTCCTCACCAGAGTTTTGCACTGGACCCACATGCAAAGGACCCCTCATCTGGCGCAAAATACTGGGGGTCTCCTCAGTTTCTTCAGCTACAGGTAGCAGGCCTATAAGAGAAGTTTAAAGAAGAGGTGAAATAACTTGATAGGTTCAAAGAGGAAATGATGCAAAGGATTTAGGGAGTCATAACTCAGAATGGCCAGTGCAGTGTTAGAGGAAATAAGTAAGAACTGGGAAGACTGATGGAATGGCTCCAAACGTTGGTGACAACCTTGGCAGAAATACAGACTCTGTGGACAGATAAAATAACTAAAAAATTGTATAGAATTTGTAGACTGAAGAAATGAGCTTTGGGATGCCAGTGTCGGCAAGGAGAATACGGTGAACTGAGAGAATCCACTGGGAAAAAGACAAAAAGAGGGAGGGAAAGCCTTCCAGAAGCTGTTGGCTGACACTACGACCAAGCAGAGGCTACCTGGAGTAAGGAAAGCTTAGGAAACACAGATAACAATAAGAACATTTTCAAATATGAAATAAAAGTTCAACATACAAGTAAATGAGACTTCCAGAAACCATCAACTATGATAAAAACAGAAGCTTACTCAGACATACAATTATTAAATTGCCAGATGTCCAACAAGATACAGAATATATATATATATATATATATATATATATATATATATATGTATATATATATATACACACACACACACACATACCACACACACACATACCACACACACACATACCACACACACACGCACACACGCACACAAGATGGCTAAGGTAGATGTACTAGCTGCTGTTAGCTCATGGAAGGACAGGTGTATGCTGTATTACTTGACCAGTTTTTCATTCCTTCATCTTGTATTGTAAGCAATTACTTTGAAAGCAGTAGTATACAGTGTACTGAATGTTGTTACTCTCCTACAACCCTGTTTTGAAATTTCATACCGAGACAAAAAGAATCACATATGGACAAATCCATTAGACTTACAGTAAGCTTCTTATCTCAAAGCCTAGGTGTCAGGAGCGTCAGGAGTGAAGTATTTTAGGATGTACATGCAAATAGCTTCCGGCCCAGATTAATATGCCCAGCAAAGCTGTCCCTCAAAGTAGATAGAGAAATGAGATTTCAGGAGAGTGAACAGCTCACGTGATCATGGTTACTGACTCCCTTTAGCTCTCAATGTGAACTTCAAGCTAAAACTGAGCAGGAGAGACCAAGATTCCTGCCAGCTACTTATCTGAGCAACCGATCAAGAAGAAACAATGCATAGAGGTATACACCAGATACCGCAGCACCTGTCTCCATAAAACAATTGCCGCTGCTGAAAAAAATCAAATAAATACCCACACAGTCACAGTGGGGGATCTTAACGCCCCACTTCTGCCAAGAGTCAGACGTGCGGGTCTGTGGAACAGAACAAAGGATGAAGAAACCTCCCCAGAAACATGCAGGTACTTGGTGTTTGACAGAAGGGCCAAAAGCATATGCTGGAGAATGGCAGCCCATAATAGGGTTTATGTCTAGCTGTCCCCCCAAAGCCTCACGCAATCGTGGGGCGGGGACTTCTGTAGACTGAGACTTGACTCATGAGTCACTGGGATTATGTGTTCTAGTGCTGATGAGATTATCGGTCTGAGTACTGCTGGGAATTATAGGTGTGGCCTGAGGCGGATAGGCTGAGGCAGAGAGCCTGATGTAATTTAAAGAGAGACAGAGAGACAGACTAGTGCTGTCTCTGCTCCCCTGGTTGGTCGGTTACCTCTGTTGTGATGGTTGCTGTTCCACTGTCATGAACTAGATGCTCTCTGCCCTGTTGCACTCAGCCTTGGGCCAGCTGAATGTGGACTGAAACCTCCAGTAACTGTGAGCTGAATGAACCTTTCCTTCCTTCATTTTGGGTGTTGGATATTTGTCCCAGCAAGGAGAGAAAAGTAACTAAGACACCATTTAACGGTGGTGCTGGGAAAACCGTGTCTTTTTGCAGAGGACTGAAATGCTCACCAGGTACTGAATTACAATCAAAATGGATCAAAGATGTAAGCATTGGAACAGAACATTGAACTTACTGGAAGATTAAGTAGAGGAAACACTTGAAGTCCTAGGAGTGGGAAAAGATTTTCTAAACAGGAAATAACAAGCAATTAACAAATGGTATTACACGGGAAGAGCCTCTTTACGCAAGGGAATCAGTAAAGAGAAAACCTATAGAATGAGAAAATGTTTGCTGCTGTTCATTAGGTAGAGGATGCGTATGTAAATTATATAAAGAATTAACACAAGGCCCCATGAATGAATAGACTCGTTGGATGAGTGGGCAGAGGAAGTGAACACACTTCTCAGAAGTACACATGATTAACAGACATAGGAGAAAATGTTCAGCATCCTCCACCATTGCAGATACATAAATTCAAGCAACTCGAAGATGCCGTCGTCCACCAGAAAGAAAGGCAGTCACCAAAAGGTCAATAAACGGTGGCCTGGCTACAGCAAAAGCCGGTAGCACCTTCTACGATAATGGTGCAATGGAAACTGTTCCAGCTGCTGTGGAAATCAGGGTGGAGATATCCCAGATAAGGAACATTAGAAACGCTGCACGATCCAGTTTGTCCCTCCCTTTCCACCCTCTTTCCCAAAGACTACAGACATCACCCTGCAGCTGCACAGGTGTGATTATAGCAGCACAACACCTAACAGCTAACTGCTGGGAGCAGCCTGCATATCCGCCTACAGATGAATGGATAAAGACAGCATGGAACCTGTACACGATGAAATACTACTTGGCTAGGAAGAAGGATTAATTTGGACCCTTGTAGGAAAAAGAATGCACCTAGAAAATATAATGTTGAGTGAAGTAAATCATTCACAAGCTTCAATACCATATCATGCCAGGTGTGGTGGCTCACGCCTGTAATCCCAGCACTCGGGAGGCAGAGGCAGGAGGATTGGTGCGAGTTCGAGACCAGCCTGGGCTACAAAAGTGAGCTCAAGGTCAGCCTCAACTGCACAGTGAGACCCTGTCTCAAAAAGACAAAAAAAAAAAAATACCATATCGTATCTCCTGTATGAATGGTACAAAATACCAGGAAAGGACATAGTAATGGTTGAATAGAAGGAAAATAGAACAAGTTCATGAGTCCGAGGACAAGGACAGAGGGAGATGGAGAGAGGAGAGCAAAGTAAACAGAATTAAGACATGCTGTGAAAGGGCCAGTGAGATAGCTCAGTGGACTAAGTGCCTGCTTGGGCAAGCGTAGCAAGCTCAGGGGCTGCAGTTCGATCCCTGGACCACAGGCTGCAAGGGCCCCTCCCCCGGGCGCATTACGCTGGCCACAGAGACCAGGCGTAGTGGCACCTGCCTGTAATCCCAGCACTGGGGAGGCTGAAAACAGGAGGATCACTATGAGTCTGAGCTGCATAGTGAGACCCTGTACCAAATACGTGCCATGCGGAGGGACCTGGTAATCCCAATGACTATAAACCTCGTATGTCACAAATATGAGCTGAGCATAATAACAAGCATGAGGATCGGGGAAAGAGGTTTAGAGTAAGGCGCCGGCAGGTGGGGAGGGATTAACAGAAACTCAACGTAGTATGCGCATGATGTTCCTGTGCCTCACGATGCGTGTGAACCTCACGTGCTTCGAACCTACACTTATAAGGCCTGTACAGCAATTGCTTTCAGATTGAACATAATGGATGTTTTTCATGCTCTCAATAAAAGCACGTGGTTCTTTTACATAGAGAAGACTACTTTTTCTTGTCTGCCTGAACTTTTGACTCAAGAGTATTTCAAAGCAATTTGGTAGACATCTGTTGTACCAGAGAGAAAGAAAGAAAGAAAATAATAGCAAACCGTTCTGACAGGTTTGTACTGAATAATATTTAATATATCCAGCTGTTCTACTTAGAAACAAGTGTGGAGTGACTCATATTTTATTCTAAAAGACAAAAGCTTCATATCTGCCAGTTCTAGTTAGTGGCCCCATTTTTTTTTTTTTTTTTTTTTTTTTTTTGTCCTGACATTGACACAATGACAAATTTGGTTAGGGCTTTGACCAAAACCAGAGTTGAATGTCATTTTCATTCACATTCTCAGCTTCATTAAGGAGTAGTGTATCTCATATACTATATACTGATATAAAAATGAATGAAATATGATCACTGATAGGATTTTACTTAAACTAGAAACAGATGATTAGCCGGGCGTGGTGGCGCACGCCTGTAATCCCAGCACTCGGGAGGCTGAGGCAGGAGGATCAGTGTGAGTTCGAGACCAGCCTGGGCTACAAAAGTGAGCTCAAGGCCAGCCTGAACTGCATAGTGAGACCCTGTCTCAAAAAGACAAGAAAAAAAAAAAAAAAAAAAAAAAAAAAAAAAAAAAAAAAAAAAAAAAAAAAAAAGAAATAGATGACACCCTTGCAACAATCTGAGGCAACACAAAAGGGGCGTAAAGCGGAGCGTGTTCCTCAGATTCTAATGATTATCTTACCTTTACAGATTGCCTGGAGAGTGTTTCATGTACTATCCAGTTGATTTTTTTTCCTGGACAACCCAGGCGTGCTCTTGTAAGATCAGGGTGAAGTGGTAAAAGGAAAGATGCGGTGGCTGTGGCTATGCTGTGTCACTGGTCTTGTGGGGCTCATGGGGCTTCTCTCTTCTGGAGCACGGGAAGACTTTCCCACGTGGAGGGGCCGACTTTGTGGAACAGGGGCTCGCTTGTGCTCTCTTACCCATGCAGATACCCTAACTGCAGATCGTAAATTTCCCAGGCCTGAGTTCCGGTGCCTGAAGTGACCTGGGACCTCGTCTGTGCTTTTCCCACGTCTAGGTGCATGTGTGTGTTAGGTGTGTATGTGACAGAGAAACAGCAGGCATTGTTTCTTGATTTTGCTTCTTAATTTCTTTTCATGAGTTTTTTACTGTACCTTATTATGGCGCAATTAATTATGGTATCTGGTGTAATAAGCCTTTTCTCGTTTGTGCTTTATTTTCTTCAAGTAATGTATAAAATATTAATTTTATTTATTTTTTAATGTACTTGGCATAGGGTCTACAGGGTTCACAGGACCCACAGGGTCTCACTATGTCACTTGGACGTGTAGTCAGACTCCAGTTTTCAGCCTCCCAAGTGCTAGGGTTACAGGTGCGCGCCACCACGCCCAGTCTCAGTGAGCCCCTGGGGCGTCAAACCCTGGCCACTGCTCTGCCTAAGCAGGTGCTTTAGTCTGCTGACCTCTCTGGCTGGCCCTCATTTTCTTTTTTAATGTCTATTTTTAAAAAATAATATTTAAGCTTTCTCAACTCCTTATGTTATGGGAAATTGTCTGAAGTTATAAACTAATTTTAGGAAATATTTCGGGAATTTAAGATGTCTTTTAAGATTTTAATATTCTTTGCTTAAACCATTTCTATGTTTCACAAAACAACAAAGATTTACAAAGATTTAACTAACACATAAATTTATAGGGGAACCCAAAGAATCTTCCATCTTTACTAAGATTGCAGTTTTACCTTTGCAGGTAGAAGGAAATCTACCATGCTTAATAAAGGTAAATGCTAAGGTACTTGCACTAGTCTTAAGACTTGATTATAACAAAGATAGCAGTAACTGGATTGGACATCTATTTTATAAACATAAAATAAGAACATTTAACATGTTTTACTATTAGATTTTCATTGTGGCTTATGTCTAGTTGTCCCTCAAAAGCTTCATGCAGTCATGGGGTGGCTTCTGGAGTTTGTGCCTGATTGTTGAGGCATGAGTGCCGCACTGGCCTGCATTAGAGTGTAAGGCGGGGAGAGGCTGGCTGGAAGCCTCAGCTGCTGCCCCGCCCTTTGCTCTTTTCCGTTTTCTGCTGCCATGAACAGCTGCTCTCTGCCATGTGCCTCTCTGCCCTGGAGACAGCTGAGTATGGACTGAGACCGCCACTAATTGTGAGCTAAATAAACCTTTCTTTCCTTAATTTTTGGTGTTGGATATTTTGTCCCAGCAATGAAAGAAAAGTAACTGAGGTCATTTTAAAAAGCAATTTCAAACTTGCTGACATTACCACTATATGTTTGATTTTTGGGATTGATTTGTACAGCTCTGAAAATCAGAGTCTTACTGAATACTGACAACAGCTTAGTGTTTTAAGCCACATAATCTGTATCTATTTCAGCAGTCTGTGTTTGAATGCTTTTTATTCTTCTACCACCCTTCATGAAGGAGAGCCACCACCCCAGAGGTCTCTGAGTTCTGTTGGTGTGAAGCCTAACATCTGAAGACTCCTGGTTCTTTGAAATTCCTGGAAAGAGTCTTTCAGTTCACAAGTGAAGAGCTGTGGTCTGGATTTGAGTGTTCCAGAGAATAAAAGTGCTTTACTTTCTGGTATAGAAAATCGCTCTTGGTCGATTTCTCGATAGGATTTCTGGAACTGCTCCAGTTTTTCTTCTTTGCTGGAGAATTTGGCATCTGGTATAACTCACTTCCACAAGGCTGGCAGGGGTTCTTGAGCTCCACATATCCTTTGGCATTTAAATTCTCAAAAACTATTGTGAAGGCAAAATGAAGGAGTGGATAAAGTGATAGCCATACCACTTTACCTAAACATAGCAGAGGCAGTGGCTCTTTCAGATAACCATGACAATTTGCTGTGGTTTTGAGCACATCTTTTAAAAACCTTAAGTACATAGGCTCCTTCAGGTCCGAGCCATTGGGTCAGTGTCCCCAGGCTTTGTGACGGACGGTATCCAGTGAGGAAACCCTTTGGAGTTGCCATCAAAGACAGCAACTTCCTGTTTGCCGATACTATGTGTACTATGGATGATGCGCTTGCAGTTGGCAAGCTTGACATCTGAAACTTCTTCCCAGGAGTGTAGATCAAAGGTAAATGTGATGACGTTGTCCTCTTCCATATCTCTGGCACATTGGCCTTGGGCAGGTGTCCAAGGCTAGCATCTGACCAGTACTGGAACTGTGATCCTTAAACCACATACTGGAATTCATGACTGGACTCACGGGGCTATAACCTTGTGAAGTGCCTGGTGGGGGTTCCTTCCTTTCTGGAAATTTGGTGACATCCCTGTGGTATGTGGACTTCTTGGATATGGGTTCAGGGTCTAGGAGGGAGGAGGTCAGTGTACGTGACAGTTGTCTTCAGAATCTTTCTGATACCATTTTCACTTGGTGTCTTTAATAGCAGACTTCTTCAATACCCGGGGTGCTTTGGACCCCTTGTTCTTGAGTCGCTTCAGAGCAGGTTCTGGCTGTGCCTATGCAGCTCATGCAGCCAGGGCCCAAATCCGGTGCTGTGGAGCAGTGTTTGTAACTCTTGAAGTGGTGGTGGTGGTTCTGCAGTGGCACTCTGGCCCCGAAAGTTCCACTGCTGCACATGGTGGCTCGGCGGCCCGTTACTATCCAGGCCCCATCTGCAGGGCCCCGTGACCAGCTGGTGCTGCAGCTGCAGAGGACCCAGCACAAATACCTGCAGCTGGCACACTGCAGCTTGAAGAAGAACATGTTCTCCTTGACAATTTTAGGCTGTCTTTGGTTCATTCCTAAATGTATGGTGTTGCTTTTATTGTCCACTTGACTACTGCGCATAGAAAATTCTGTGGGTTTTACAACCTATGGCTCTATGAAGCTCTCTTATGAGTTTTCCAAGACCTGAATAGTTTGATGCCTTTGCTTTATTTTTAGTAGGCTGTGTGTAATGAACCCCTCAGCTTCTGTCTGTATAAAGGAGTTCTTAAGTTGACATTGTTTGGAAGTTATTTGTTGCCAGGTCAAGAAGTTTAGGGTGGTAGCTTTTCATTTTAGCATTTTAAATACATCATTTTTGTACTTCTTGCATTAACTCATGTTTCATATTTAACTTATTTGAAATTTGTATTATTTGCTTACTCACCATTCAGTAGTTATTTTTCTACTTTTATTTTATTTTACTTTTTTGAGGAACCAGGGATTTAACTCAGGCCCCTGCTCTTGCCAGACAAGCACTTATTCTACTGAGCTATCTCCCTAGCCCCTTATTTTTCTATTTTTGAAGTATTTAGAGTTTGTTTTATCTTATACTGTGATGCAGGGATCTTTACTGAATCTTAAAGATTCATTCTGATTCATATTCATTCATATTCTTGTCTGCCTGCCTCCCTGCCTGCCTCCCTGCCTGCCTGCCTGCCTGCCTGCCTGCCTCCCTGCCTGCCTGCCCGCC
>PVJA010047491.1:0-14629 GCA_004027025.1 Myocastor coypus
AAAAAAAAAAAAAAAAAAAAAAAAAAAAAAAAAAAAAAAAAAAAAAAAAAAAAAAAAAAAAAAAAAAAAAAGGTTAAGAGCAGGATATATTTACCGGGAGAAAGAAAGCTTCTTTCTTTGAGACAGAAGGGAGCTCAAATAGGCTACCAAGGAACTCACCTTTTCTAGGGATTTTTATAAAGCAGAGTCACGAGGTGAGGTGGCTTAAGGTGGAAAACATGGGAAATTGCAAGATGAACATGAGGTTGGACAATGCTATGCTCAACCAATAAGATTACAAGCATAATTGCTCACATTAAATTGATGAAATCAGGATCACTTGGGGCAGCAAGCTCTATGTTGCAAGCAGGCATGAATACTGGGAAAAGGCTCTTCCTATAGGGGTTGGTTTAGTGACTCTTCCGGCTTTTTCAAGAAGATTGTTACCCATTTCAAATATTGATTCCATTGACTCTCTCTAATGAGGTATTCGGGTGCATTTATTTAATCTTTTCTTGAGATCTAGCTCAAAGTGGAGGTATCTCTTCTTCCTGTAGTTGCAAGATATTTTGCTTTCTATATTGGATCCTTTGAGAACCTCACCCTGTCAGACTACCTGTAATATTTCTATCTAGTTCAATTCCCTACAACACAGGGAGACTGTGTTGTATCAACTCAGGTTGATCAGTTCTCAGTGCTTTAGGCATTATGACTTATTAAGAGAAATTAAAAGTAATTAGATGTACTCTCAAGAGAATTTATGAAGTCTCTAGATTGCAAATTTTCGAATCATTAATGCCGCTGTCTTGATGTCTTGTGTCTTTCTTTCCTCTGTGGAACTATCAGGACTCTATAGTCACACCATCCTCTGGTACTGTTTAACTCTCATCGTGATTACGTAGTTAACTGTAAAACTTACCTCAGGGACATGAAATAATGGCTTCTCTATAGTGTATACTATAGGAAAAGTGAGCACCTGAGACTCAGAGGCTGAGAGTTAGGTCTAGTTAGATGTTTACAGATAATTGTCTAAGATTCAAAATGTTGAATAATCAACTTTTCTAACTTCCCAGTGTCATATTAGCACATAGTAACTATTTGTATTCTTACCAGGAAACTACTGCTCACCATGTTCTTGTTTTCAACAAGAAAACTGCTTGATGTTAAAAAAAGTTCTTGATGTTAACTAAGGAATTTTGAGTCCAAAGAGATAAATTAGGTATAGTCCGTGAATGTATTTATTATCCTCAGTGAATAGAAAATACACTTGTATTATTTTGTTAAGTTTTGAGCTAATCATGCAACATTTTTTGTGTAACTATTTCACCACTCACTTAAAATATTCCCTAGCAATAGAAAAGTATAACTCTTGTCATCTCCACAGTAAACATCTTAATATCCTTTCAAAAGTTGGAAAATCCAATTGCATTTTAAAGAAAATCAAAATCCTATAGAACAAGGTTAAATAGTATATTATATAATTTTTTCACAAATCCCAGTATACTTTCATGCCTTCTAAATGTTGAAATTAAAACTACACATTTCCTTTTTCTCTTCCACTTTCCTCCACTCCCCTTCTTTCCTATATTCTCCCCTCTTCCCCTCTTCCTCCCTCTCCCCTTCTCCTCCTCCTCTGCCCTCTCTTCATCTTCCTCTCAGTAACAGTGATATAGGGGAAAGTGAAGCTCTCCATCAGAAATGTACCTGGACAAGTTCGAGTTCTCTAAAACTGAAGAATGAATTTTAGGAACAAATGGAGGTTAAGAGCAGAATATTTATTGGGAAAGAAAGCTCCCATCTGAGAAGGACTGAATGGTGGCCCAAGCAGGTTGTCTCCAGGAAGCTATCTATTTCAAGGATTTTTATAGAGTAAAATGATGCAGGTCTAAAGTGGAGAACAGGGGAACTCCCTTAGGTGGGCATGAGGTGGGACAAAATTATGGTCAACCAATGAGATTATAAGCACCGTTTCTCCAGGACCAAATGGGGAAGTGAGTCACATAACAAGCAGGCATGAATATAGAACAGTTTATCCAGTTGGTAACATTTGGATTAGTAACTCTTTGCTTCCTCAATGTAAAGGGCAATCCTTGGTGCTTATCTTTAAGGAGGTAAACAGTTGTTGAATCATTAGTCTTTAGTTATGGCCCACAGCAAGAACATCTGTCTCTCTCATAGATACAACAGGTCTTGTCTATCGTGCTGTCTCCTTGATGGCCTAGCCCTGTCTGATTGCCTATATTTCTATGAATTTAGGTGCTTATAAGACTAGGTTTTCAATTCAGGGATTCAAGTGTGTTATGTAAGTACTCTTCTCTACTTCAGTGCATATTCTAAGTCAAGGCTTTTCAAGTTGTAATATTATTATTATTATTATTTTTTGTCTTTTTGAGGCAGGCTCTTGCTATGCAGTTCAGGCTTGCCTCAAATTTCCTTTTGTAGCCCAGGCTGGTCTCAAACTTACACTGATTCTCCTGCCTCAGCCTGCCAAGTGCTGAGATTACAGGCATGTGCCACCATGCCCAGCCTTACAAACTGTAATATTCTTAGGAAACTCCTACACATCTTGTTCACATGTACTTTGGGTCAGAAATTCTATTTTATGCTTTTCAAAACAATTTGATCATGATGGCTTTTCAGCACAATTTGTATAGGAACTGGATACCATTTTTAAAATTTTACTTTGCGTATTTAGTACAGGGTCTACAGAGTTTCACTATATATGTTGCACTCATAGTCATTTCCACCTTTACACCTTCCCAAATTCTGGGATTACTGGTGTGCACCACCAGGCTCAGTCTCAAGTCAACATTTGAGTGCACCCTGGAGGAGTGGTCTGCCCAGCACACTGGGGTTCAAATCCCTTCCCTACATCTTCCTAAGCAGGTGCTTTACTCTGCTTAACTATATGGCAGGCCCTAGGAGCGGTATATATTAAGAGACACATTTATTTTCACCGAAATTTTAGCTTGAATGAGCTACACATAACATGTATTCATCATTTTCCATTTTGTGTTTTAGCTTTGTGTGAAAAAACCGAAATTTTGTTTTTCATTACATTTTACTAGTGAACAAAAGTAGAAAAATAGACTGATGGAATAGAATAGAAGACAGAAACAAATCAAAGCACACCCATACGATTTTTTACAAAGGGGATAAAAATGTACTCTGGAGAAAACACAAGTCTCTTTATCAAATGGTTCTGTGAAAATGAGATAAATAACAGAAAATTGAAACTCAGTCTGTCTCACATGTACTAAGCCCAATAAAATTTAAAAGAGCTGTGTATAAGATCAGATGCATTGAAACTGCTGGAAGAGAGCAAAGGAAAAAGTTTTAAGGAAGTATGCATAGATAGAGACTTCCTGAGTTGGTTTCCAACAGCACAGCAAAAAATAGCCATCAACAAAGAATTCACAAATGAAACTATATCAGATCAAGAGTATTTGCACAGCAAGAAAAAAAATTAATTAGTGAAGCGATAGCCTACTGAATGGAAAAATTTTCTGATATTTATTCTTTTGATAGTGTGTTCACATCTAGAATATTAAGTAACTTGGAAAATTCTTTCTTAAAGCGTTGAGACTAATGTAAAAAGTTCGCAAATGAATCAAATAATTTCTTCCTAACAAAAGATATTCAAAGGGTTGGAAAAGAAGAAAATTTTCGAGTTCAACTACAGTTTTAGATGCCCAAGGAAAAGCCACCAAATATAATCATTTTTGTGAGGTTTGCTGTTCCGTTGTTCCCCGCAAAGCCTCATGCAGTCATGGGCAGGGACTTTTATAGATTGAGACTTGACTCATGAGTCACTGGGATTATGTGTTTTAGTACTGATCTATACTTTGAGACTTGATCCATGATCCCTGGGACTATACGTTTTAAGTACTTCTGGGATTATGGGTGTGGCCTAAGGTGGATAGGCTGACATGAAGAGCCTGAATGTAATATAAAGAGAGACAGAGAGACAGACTAGTGCTGTAGCTCTCTGATTCCCTGGTTAGTCGGTTGCCTCTGCCACCATTTTGTTCCTGTTCTGCCTCCATGAACTGGATGCTCTCTGCCGTGTTCCATTCAGCCTTGGGCCAGCCGATTATGGACTGAAATCTCCACAAACTGTGAGCTAAATAAATCTTTCTTTCCTTCATTTTGAGTGTCGGGTATTTGTCCCAAAAACAAGTAAAAAGTAACTAAGACAGAATTTGATACCACAGAAGTGGGGTTGTTGCTGTGACTAACCTGACCATGTGGATTACAAGTCTTTGGAAATGGCATACAGGAAGAGACAGGAAAGGTTCAGAGATGTCGGCTACAAGTGAAGCACTTGAACAGCCTCAGCTCTCTTGTAGGGGAGATTCTGGTCAGAGCTTAGACCAGAAGACTGATAGAAGGCCTGCCTGTAAAGGCAGAGGAGGTTTCTGCTGGGGAAAAGGACAGCATTGGTTATTGGACTCCAGATGACTTGTGCTATGGATTAGCTAAAAGTCTTTCAGAATTTTGCTAATGGATCACTAGGTGTAATGGTGAGTGGTACCATTCCTACTCCCAAACCCTTGATTCCTGGACCCATGAATCTTGGCTAAGGGAGACACAGTACCATACAGAGGGAGCTGATTCAAAGTATATACAGCTTTTTGAAGTACCTTGTCCCAGCCCTGGAAATGTTTACCACCTACCTGGCATTGTAACTGTTTCTTCAAAAGACCATTCCACCTTTCTGGATGGTAAGGAACATGATAAGACCAATGAATTCCATGAGCATGAGCCCACTGCTTCACTTCTTTGGCTATAAAATGTGTTCCCTGGTCAGAAGCAATACTGTGTGGAATTCTGTGGCGATGGATAAGACATTGTGTAAGTCCACGCATGTTAGTTTTGGCAGAAGCATTACATGCAGCAAAGACAAACCCATACCCAGAATATGTGTCTGTGCCAGTGAGGACAAAGCGCAGTCCCTTCCATGATGGATGTAGTCCAATTTAATCAACCTGCCACCAGGTTCCAGGTTGATCACCCCGAAGAATGTTGCCATATCAGGGACTCAGTGTTGGTCTCTGCTTCTGGCATATTGGTTGCACATAGTTTGACCTACCTCTATCTATATATTTAATTGCCACATTTATCTTTCTGCATGTGTCTTATAAGTTGGTCTACACCAACTCTTTTCAATTTCCCAATAAGTAGAGAAATCAAACATCAGTATTCAATATGCCCATCCATAGGTTCTTCTCTCTCTCTCTCTCTCTCTCTCTCTCTCTCTCTCTCTCTCTCTCTCTCTCTCTCTCTGTCGCTTCCTCCCTCTCTCCCTGGTGGCTCATGATACGTTAAGGGTGTGTATGGGGACTGAACTGCTATTCCCTCTGCCTGCCTGGGATTGCCCACACAGGTGCTTAAACCACTGAGCTAACCTAAAAGCCCCTGTTTTTAATCTCAGTTTAATTATTTTTGAACAGTTGAAGAGAGAAGCCAAAGCATTTTAGATTGCTCACATTCAAAATATATTCTACTGTAGATAAAGCACATGCTACTACAAATTGTACTTCAATATTTCTCTATTATATTGCAGCTTATAACACTACAGGAGTGAACATGACTGGGTTGTGATTAATTGTAGCAAAGAAAAAATGGAATAAATTAGTTCAGATAGCTTAGTCTTTTCTATTTTGTTACAAAAGAGAGACCAGCGGCTGGGGCTGTAGTTGTGTTTAGTGCTTCAGCACTTACTGAGAATATACAAAACCCTGAACTCCACCCCCAGCAGTGTGAAAAATAGAGAATAATCACTACGTTCCATGAAAAGTTCAGTGGGCTGACTTCATAAAGCTTTTGAGCCAAGTTAATAGCTAATAGAAATACATTTCCGTGATATTATGTATCTCATAAAGGAACCAGCAGCATGTATGATTTCAGGTAAAGATGAGAAAGAGAACAGAATGATATGATTTTTAAAGACCCCAGTTAATTAGGCAATAACATCTGTCTGGCCTCCTTTGTGTACTCTAAAAAGGATTCTGTGAGAAATGGCCTTTTGAGGTGACATAATCCATAGGACATACACCATCACAGAATTCAATTGCTGTGAGGAAATTGTATTTCTAAATAAAATTAAAATTCAATGACAAACTTGCTTTATTTCTTGAGACTTATTAATGGAAGTCTGACATTTACTCCAAATTAGTCAGAATATTATGTTTTTTGCTCTTTATGCATTTTCTAATTCTGAATATAATTCCATTAATCTTGCATTTGAAGCAAACAGATTATCCAGCAGAACATCATAGTTACTTCTATCACAAAGCCGTTCAGGAAGTCCCCATGTGGCTTTGTGTTTATCTTCCCTACTTGCAGCCCTCCCCTGATACTTTCGGAAAGCCAGGCAAGAGTGGATCTTTGCAATAGGAAGCATCTATTGGCGGAAACGTTTTCAAATAAGCTACATTCTTTGAATGATGTGCTTCTTATTCATTCATTCATTTAGATTCAATGTCAGCTCTCTAGCCTATTAGACTTACCCCGTGGGTCACCACCAGAGGGTGCAGGAGACTGACAATGAGTTGCTCTTGTTTGTCAAAGCTGTCAAGGACAGGTCCTTCCTTGGTTGCTGCGAAGGGCTCCAGATATTCAAATTTTATCCAGGTACGACCTCAAACTCTGTTGTATTTAGATTCTTTGATCCTGAAGCAAACTCCTCAGAGTCGTAAAGTTCTCCTCATTACGCTGACAATGGGAAAGTATTTACACATACAGAAAATGACCCTGTAACCTTCACATTTTTCTTCCTTCCTTCCTTCCTTCCTTTCTTTCTTTCTTTCTTTCTTTCTCTCTTTCTTTCTTTCTTTCTTTCTTTCTTTCTTTCTTTCTCTTTCTTTCTTTCTTTTTTCTTTCTTGCTTGCTTTTTTTCTTTCCTTTCCTTTTCTTTCTTTTTTCTTCTTTCTTCTTTCCTTCCATCATTCCTTCACTCCTCCCTTCCTCCCTTCTTTCCCTTCTTCCATTTTTCATTTTTTACTTCCTTTTTCACTTTGCCATTTCTTCTTTATCTGAATGTGCCTTTATACATGAAGCTAGATCCCCTCAATCCGACCTTGCTCCCAGTCATTGAATGTGGTATGTTGGTATGTGGTATGTGTAAATAATGTGGTGTAGTAGAAAACAATCTATGCTTCTGGAGATATCATTGGGGAGACAGTTGTCAGGAAATAGTCTAGTTGTTTGAAGTGTAGCATTTTTTTCTTCCAAATATTGTTCGATTCTTCTTATTATTCCTTACAACTAAGGATTTCACTCATTCTTTTGTAAAGAACAAAATAGACAACTGGACTTGAAAATCAAACCCAAAATTACTAACAAAACGCCTAACAAGAGCAAGGGACTCAAAGGCTATCTCTGTTGATATGAACTGAGGGTAAAGAATTTAAATCATTTTATTAGTTAGTCTATTAAATATATTTAGTGTTCCTTAGCAGGAAATGTTCTGGTAGAATCTGTGCTTTTGGAGATAGGATAATGAGAAGATATAGACAAGAATGAATGATAGTATGTTCTGTTAGGGAATCTATACTTTATCTGAATAAAAGGAGATGGAATTTCACCTAGAATCCAGTAAAGTTACAGGATAACTGAACATATAGAAATGTACTACCAGTTCTAGGGCACAGGAGTATACATAAAATTTGTCTGTTTTCGTGAGTGTACTTGCTGTTTAGTGCAAAGAGTGCAGTTGGCTTCCAGATTCCAGCTGTGCAACCTTCTGGATTCATTTCAGCTTTATACGTGATAACCACGATTAATGACTTGAACTATAGGCACTGCTAAGTTTTCCCCTTTGCAATCCAATACAGGAGTTCTGAAAGAAGTTATCTTAGCTCTCAGCTTCATTCTGAGTTTGCTTTAATTGTCAAATTTGTACTGCAGCTACTCTGACCAGTGTTGCTCCCGGCCCCTTTGGCTTTTCTCAGAAGTTATTCCACAGTCAATTTCTTGTCCTTGTAACTCCATTACGGTGCTTCTTTTCCAAGGACCCACACTGATCTAATTACATTAGTACCTAATTTTTTTTTCAAAAGGGTAATTCAAATTAATTAATAAATTTTAATACTAAAATCTTATTAAATCAAAGATTATAAAGTGACTGCAAAATTCTCTACTCTTAATAATTAATTTTCTTTTCTGGTAAAAAGAGATACTTTGGACAAATAGCTAAAGCAGTGAAAATGTCTATGGGCAGTCTCAGTTGTCAGTCTAATAACTAGGGAAGGCTTTGGTAGAGGTTATCAGAAGTGCATACAGAGTATGCATTATCTCTGGAGAAATTAAGAACAGTAGTAATAGAAAATAAAGTTCTATCATTTTTCTGGTAGCATTATGTGCCTAGCAATTTTAAACAATGTCTGTAATAAAATAGTTTTCCCCTTCATAGTGGAATGTATACTTAGTCCCAACTCTCAACTTGATATGCTATCGTGAATAGATTAATAACCGGTCTTTCACTTGACATTCTTGCCACAGTGAAAGTTTCTGTTCTCACATTTCTGGTCAATGAATGTGATTTAGACAAATCATTTATTATAGCACAGTAAATTTTTTCTAGCTTTGCTTAAAATTCTACACATCTATGAGTAATCTTCCAATTAACAATGGATTTTTGTTTACAGAGGACTAGAAAGGTGTGGACTGTGGTTGCTTCTGCTTTCATTTCTTCCTCCTTTCAATTAAATGCGCGCGCGCGCGCATGCGCGCGCGTGTGTGTGTGTGTGTGTGTGTGTGTGTGTGTTTGCATGGTGTCTGATTTTATCATATTGTCTCTGCTTTCCTTTCATAAATGTGCCTGCTTTCAGTTTGGGGGTTAGGGCAAGGAGGTTTTGTACCACTCAACTATATTCCTGGGCCACAGTGCAAACATGTTATAGCATGTTATAGGGTCAAAGGATCACATTTTGGATTTTTGTATGACTAACAAGAAAATGGATAATACTCCAAGGATATTTTGATGGCTCATATCTGTAAAGTGGTATAGATCCCTTCTCTCATTATGGCTTCACCTACCGCAAATGAAGTCAGAAAAGGTGACATAAGGTGCAAACCGGTGCGATGCATGGTGTTGCCAAAAAAGTCGAAGTAGAAAATGTCCTCTGTGTGACTAAGTAATACAGACTCCATGGGATCGTCGCAGATTACCACTGTATGTCAATAATAAAATAATGGATTATAATTTTGGGAGGCAGTACAAAAACTGCAGCTCTTTGTAATAGTGGAAAGAAAGTGTTTTTTAGTATACTCTATATTCATGCCCAATCTCTTCCCTGTAATAGCTACTGCAACAAAACTTAAATACGAGTAACAACAAAAGCCACAAAAATATATATACACCAAAATAAATCATGAATCAACAGAAGTATGAACGTATGAATAAACAAGAATGACAAAGAACTTTTGAAATCATCTGGTTTTTAATAATAATAACAATATGACTGCAGAGCAGTATGGAATGAAAGCTGACCCTAAGGCTGCTGCTTATGGTAAATCATCTTGGAGAACAACAGAAGAGCAGGAATAATTTTCTTAGTGGTGGGCATATATCATCTTTGTCTTCATTTTGAGTTTGCCAGCACCTGATAGGTAGGTGAATACAAAATTACAGAACTTCCCATTGTATTTCAAGCCCATACATGAGGTATATCCCACAGAATACAGTATACTAGTAAATGTTCTCTCACTCATGTATCTACAGTAGAATGAATGAATTTTCATGATATACTTATGAGAAGGGGTAGAAAGTGCTGTACTGCTAACAGAAAAACTCATAGAAATTCATAATTCATTAGAACTATTGTGATGAGAATTTTTCCAACTACAATTAGAATTAGCAAACATATATTGATGCCTTTAACATAAAGAAGTTAATTATCACATTAGGACAAATTTTATCCTTGGAGTGATATTATTTTTGTTTTGTTTTTTATTACTTTTAGTAAGAAATAACAGTGTGACACGTTAAAATCACGATAGTCATACATTCCCAATAATTGATGCAATGCATATTGTTGTCCTCATAGTAGTTATTCAGAGCACAGGATGTGGGCATGATAATTTTTTAAATCATGATTCATATAAAAATTATTTCTCACTAAACTGAAAGTAGTTTTATATATAGTTTAATATTCCATAATTGTAGTAGGTTATTGGCAGAACTGGCAATGTTAGAAGCTGTTGATTTAAGCCTTTTACAGCTCGGCATACTACTCTCACTTTACTTTTTATACCTCATGGTTAAACTTCTTTACTGGCTGGTTAAGGACAAGTTAAAGTAAGACCTATATAACAAAACATGTAACTTTCGTATCTCCCAAGATCAGTAAATCCCCTCAGGATTTGACTTGAAACCATATATAGAGCTTGGTGAACTGTTGTTAGTGTCAGCCACCTGGATGAGTCATGGCCATTGGTTGGCCAGTTTGCTCTCTGTGAAAGCCTGAGAAAATATTTTCTCTCTAGGTGAGTCTTCTTAGGCACAGTACACATCGTCAATCCTTTTACTCTATGGTCCCATAATCTCCTTGAACAAAAAAATTTGGGACACCACTGAGTTATAGGATGTTACAGTACAAGTTCTCTTATTTTCTGAGTCCTCACTGACCTTGAAGGGCTAGGGTCAAAATATTGACTATCCTTGTTGCCCTTCTTTTTCTCTAATTTTTGGTCTGTAAGCTTATGTTCTTAACCCTAGAGAAGAGAAACTTAGTTATACTACTACTCTATAACATAGTACTTGAGCTTAACATCACTGTCCTTCTGATTTTGAGTGATATTACTTTTGTTTCCACAGTTTTTCTGTCTGTTTGGCAGGGCTGTGATTTTTCTATAACATACAAGTTCTCTAACGTGACACTCAAATCTTTTTAGAGGATGTGACTTACTTTCATTCTGAAAGAAAATGACCTTGAAGCTTTCCATCAGATGACTAATTAACAATCTTATTGCCTTTTGGAAAATATTACATGTGCTTCAAAAATTCAGTTTGAAAAGAGGAAGACAAAGGCAAGAAAATAGCTTCAACTAAGAAAATTTGGGCTTACAGTAGTGATATTGCTTAGGGCCAGCCTTTCTTGTTTTGATTGCCCAGCACAAATCTCAAATTGCATTGTAGAACCATAGTGATCCACTGGCCTCCTAGGAAAATCTAGCTGAAGTCAATTTTATTCACTTTCCCTAGAAATTTCATTCACTTTCTCTTTTTGCAGAATTTTCACCTTGTGGTTTTTTCCACAGCAATTACAGGACTGCATGATTTGCAGATCCTCAAATCTGTTGCTGATGTTACCTCCTGTACATTCCATGATTTATAAAATGTTGTAAATCTTTTACTTTTGTACATGAAGATCTCTTTTGTACACAAAATCATATAGTTATAAATGTAAAGATATTTGAGAATTAACTGACATTAAAATGAATTTGTTTTCATCTCCTTTCTCTATATGGTCTTATAATTTGTTGTCATTGTAGGCTATGCATAATTAGTATATTCACTATGAAAATCACTGTGGAGTTTCCTTAAAAAAATTAGAAATTCCATTTCATCCATATATCTTTGTTTTAGTAATCGTCCCCAAAAAACTAAAATCATAGTGCTGGCTACATTCATGTTCATGTTTATAACATCACAATTTATAATTCATAGATCTTTGAAACAGTGTATATATCATTCAGTAGATGAAACTACATATACAGTATTTATATGTGATGCAGTACTACTCTGTCATGAAGGAAGATATTCTTATTTATTTCCTTTATGATACTAGTTTCTCTTAGATGACTAAAAAGAAATTTTTTGTTATTATCTATCCCTCTGTAAGAATCTTTTTGGTTTATGTCTTTTACTCTGAGTAAGTACTTTGAAGATGCTGATATGTAGTGTATTAGCTACTGATATTCTTTTGTTATGAAATTGTATTTTCTCATAAAATTCAAAGAAAGTATGGCGATAGTGTCCTAAGTTTTGAGTTTCAGACATCTTGCATTGAATTTTTCAGTATTTCAAATCATAAAAGAAATAGTTGGGTTCTTCACTGAGCAAGAATGGTCTAAATCTCAAATTTTCATAACAAAATAGTAATTTGTGCTATGTTTAAATAATGAAGTTTGTTCACAAAGCCCTAGATTCTATTCACTTAAATGTGAAATGAATTATCTGAACGCCTGTTGAAAAGAAATGTTTGAATAAATATTTAAACAATCTTAGAAATGTAAGAATAAGCAACACCTAATACTTTTGGTGCAAAAAGTCATCCAGATTTACTATATAACTAATTCTAGTTTCCTATATGGAAGAGAATACCGTATTTCATGTTGTGCCATATACATCAGCAACTGGTGTACAGTTTTCAAATCAGTACCTATAGAGGGCCAACTGAATGACAGTTTTCCACAGGATTCCAAGAAAGAGTCACAAGTTCCTGTACATTTGCATTTCTTGATTTAGTTCTAAATCAGCACCAAGAGAAAAGGAGTTCTAGTTAGAGTTCATACAAGAAAGGTGTTTGAGTAAGCACACACTTGAGCATGAAGGAAATTAGGTTCTATAGAATAGGGATCATAAGTGTCATTATGAAGAAATTAGGTTCTAGTCAATAGGGATCATAAGAAATTAGGTTCTTGTCAATAGGGATCATAAGTTTCATTATGGAGAAAGTTGTGAAAAATTGGCCAGCTTATATACATTCAACGTATTTCGATAAGGGGCCAGGCAGAATGGCTCAGCTGTCTAAAGCGCCTGCTTGGAAAAGTTTAGGTGGCTACAGGGACCGCGGTTTGCTCTCCGGCACCACATGCTGTGCCAGCCCTGCCCTCAGGGCAGGCTGAGCCGGCCATAAAAATTAATAAATAAACAAACAAAAGTTCTGAAACAAGAAAAAAAATATAATTTAAAAAGAAAAACAAAAATACCCAAAGTATTTGGATAAGACAACAGATGGTAAAAGGAGATATAGTACAAGAATCACAAAATTAAGGGTGTCTACATGGGTGTACTCAGGATGGAGCCTAGTTAAATTGGCCTAAAATTGAATTTTTGTAAAGGCGTTGACTTTGTGTGCCTAAAGAACCAGGCTTGAATTAAGGTCAAGTGAAAGTGAGTTCTACAGATAATTTCTAACTGCACTGGGGGAGTGTGCAATATGTGTGCTCTGTGAAAATGAAGCAAAGAAGAGTTGAAGTGAATGAAGTAAATTGGAACCCAGATTCCTAAAACTTAAGCAGTATCAGTGTGTGTACCCATATGGAATCAGATTCAGTAAGTCAAGAAAAAAGGAGATTTAAGAGAAATACTGACAGAGTACATGATAAGTACACAAGATCTCAGGCATATTTTATTTTCCTCTGGTTAACAGAATTAGTCTTGATATTTAGGGAGATAGACTCTATCTTTGTCTCCTTTCATATTGCTAGGAAAACACTACGGGCATCCACAAGTTAGTAAAGGAGAAAGGACATTGTTCAGTAGTTTCAGTTCCTGATTGTCTGGCTTCTAGGCAAAAACAGCATGACAGAAAGGGCTGACAGAAACAAGTTGTTTTCCTTGAGCCAACCACTAAGCAGAAAGAGAGGAAGGTGCAAAATAAAATATGTACTCTCCTAAGGTATGTTTCCAGTGCCTTAACTCCTCCAAGGCCATACCTCATAATACCACATGAAGATGTGAACTCATCAATTTATGAATCCCCTGCTGTAGTTCAGTGCCCCATGTTGCAGTCATCATCCACACTCATGAGAGTTTTGGTGCAAATTTTTAGTTATAAACCATAAGAAAGTTCAAACTTAATTTATTTTTTCAAAAACTTTCTTTCCAGAAACTGTTACCATTCTAAGAATTTTAATTGGAAGAAAATACATGTGCAATAACATGAGCTTTGTTTTCTTAGTCCCTGACAACAAATCCTTTGTTCTTCTGACTCTGCACAAATATTTATATATAAAATAATACTATTTAGCAATGACTTTGTTTATAGAGACTAATTTTCTATAGCCCTCCTGAGTTCTCATTGTTTTACATAGGAAGTAGTTTTAAAAATGTATTATAAATCTTATCCTTGTATTTTTTAAAGTGTTTCCAACACATTTGCTAGCTTCTAGAGCTAGTTTACCTGATCAGTTGGATTATAAATTAACTGGATGCTTTGCGGGGAAGATTTGTAATGTCATTAAGTTCATATAGAAAAAATGAGAAGAATAACACACTCTAAATTAAAAGGTTGTTATGATTACTAAAGAGAACATTACATAAAAGGGTCTGGCACATAATGAATCCTAAATAACTCTTTGCAGTTAGGATGATGACTACTGTGAACAGAAGTTAATGTCAAACTATTACCAGCCTAGAATATCAGACAAAAGGTTTATAGATATATGTGCAGCTAGTTATTGGAGATGTAAAATCCTAGTCACTGAGAAATGTCATGTGCAGTACAAGACAGCAATACGAACAAATAATGAGTTATAACAGAAATCCAATTAGTGTGATAGAGTGTCATAGATGCTGCCAAGTTACAAGACCCATTCGATAATATAGATACTTACTCTCTTTGTTTCTTTACTCTTTGCTGGGAAAAAAGTACTCCATGCTCTTTTTTTTTTTTTTTTTTTTTTTTTTTTTTTTTTT
>PVJA010047492.1:0-14641 GCA_004027025.1 Myocastor coypus
AATAAAAATGTGGCAGGATGGATGGACTGAAACTTAAAAGGCAGAAGCAGGTTCCAGCTACAGGCAGTTGAACAAGCACATACTTAACCAGACTAGATTTCAACCATAAGTTGGTTCTAAAACACTGTGAACATATTATCACGCATTTAGAATTCAACTTTTCTAAAAGGTGAGTTGTTTCTTCTTTCTCCAGTTTTTTCTTCTATCCATAAAACACCTGTGTATATTAAGGTTAGGCTAGAGGCATTAAATAATCCTTGAGTTCAAGACTATGATTCCTGAAGCAGTGGGCAAGCCCTGACAGGACCCCAAATGGTGATGAGGACTATAAATAGCCAAGTAACATGTTTCAGGGTTGTTCCTTCAACATTTTTTCACCTAGGATTAAGTGTGCTATTCCTGAATTAAAAAAAAAAAAATGCTGGATATGGTGGTACATGCCTATAATCCCATGGAGGATGAGGCAGGAGGATTGCTGCAAGTTCAAGGCCAACCTGGGCTACAAAATGAGCCCAAGGCCATTTTGGTTTGAATTTAAAGTGAATTTAAAGCCAGCAAGCCTGAACTACAGAGTGAAACCCTGTCTCAAAAATCCATAATGTCTCATGCCTATTTGGCATATTAAATGAAGAAGCTTCTTTGTATCCGTGGATACAAATCCGTGGATTGTATGTGCTAGTAAAAATGTCTATTTCTTTTACAAAGTAGACACATGGATGTCCCTGAAGTGGTAGCCTCCTAGCACAGTTGCTGTCAATTCCTATTACTGAATGGCCATGCCCCCTCTCCTAGCAACGGATGGAGTTCATTTCTTTTTCCTGTGCAGCTAGTCTGGTCTTACGACTTGCTTTGATCACCAAAAGTTGGTAGAAATGACGCATATTGTGGACTTTGAGCCTGTGTGGGTCTTAAGAGAGCTGCCCTGGGACTCCTGTGCTGTGGGAAAGGTCAAGCCCCACTGGATTCCAAGCAGGAGAGCGCAGTCCCACGCAGACAGCAGCTGAGAGTAGAGAAATGAGCAATCCTATGTGATGCCATAGGGAGAAGAATCACCCAGCCAAGCACTGCCCAGTTACAAAATTATAAGAAGTATTAAATCATTGTTATTTTAAGATACCAGGCTTTGGAACAGTTATGTAATAGTGAATAACTGAAATAGCAATGTCTTCATTTCACCACAGAGAGTACACTCAGGAATGCTGGCATAAATGACACCACCAACCGTCTAGACAGAGAATCCCAAGCCCTTCTGCACAATAAGTAGCCACAATCATCCCTTTGTGGTCTTGGGAAGTTGAGTGCTGATCTTTAATGTACTCCAACTTCCTAGTTAATGGACAGACACTCTGGAAACAGGTACTAGCTCTCTCAAATGGGCTTAACCTAACAGGAAGTCAGCTGAGACACAGAGGTAGGAGAGAGCCAAGATCCAAAGTTCCAGCTCTGCTTCTTGTCTTTTTGTCTCTCTCCAAAGTTGGGGAAGGCATTTGCTGTAGTTTGGATCCTGAATGCTCCCTAAAGGCCTCTGTGTTGAAGGCTTGGTCCTGGCCCAGCATTACCAGACAGTGGTAGAAACTTTAAGAAATAAGACCTTGGAGCCGGGGAGATACTTTATGATCTATGAGCCTCCTTGGCAAGTGCAAGGGTCTGGGTTTGATCCCCAGTACTACATGCTGTCCTGGCCCTGCTCTGTTCTAGCCACCAAAACCAGGCATGATGGAACATGCCTATAATACCAGTGCTGGGGAGGCTGAGACAGGAGAATCACTATGAGTTTGGGCTGCATAGCAAGAACCTGTACCAAATCTATCTATCATCTATCTATCTATCTATCTATCTATCTATCTATCTATCTATCTGCCTTTTAAAAAAGCAGTGGGGCCTACTGGGAAGGCTGCATGGCCTCTGAGGGCTACAGCCCATGGCTTCTTTCTCTTCTCTGCTGTCCTGCCAACAGATGAGTAGTTCTGCTCCCCTTGCAAACTATTCTCCCAACAGAGGTCTGAGACAACTGCTTTGATCAGTCATGGGTGAGAACTGCCACAACTGTGAGCCAAGCTAAACTTTCCTTCATCATAAGTTAACTGTCTCAGGTGTTTGTTACAGTGAAGGGAAGAGGGTTAATGCAGCATTTCATCACTGTCTTAATATTAGCCCACCCAAGCTGCTATAACCAAGAACAGGGATAAGAATGTCACCAGTAAAGGAGTGCTTTCTAGCATGCTCAAGATCCTAGCTTCAATGTCCAGCACTGTAAAACAAAACAAAGTATTTAGTGGCTTACAAACAAAAGCAATTTATTTCTCACAGTTCTGGAGATGGAGCAAATTTGGTCTCTGATGAGGGCCCTCTTCATCATAGATGGTACCCTCTCAATGTGTCCTCGTGTACATGTGGGAGATAGCTCAGTGGCAAAAGAGCTTGCCTGAAATGAAAGGTCTTGAGTTCAATCCCTGGTACCAAAGAAGTGTCCTCATGTAGCAGAAGAGATGAAATGACTCTCTTGGGTCTCTTTTTAATTTCATGCTTTAGCATAGAGCCCTCAAAACTCATCCAGCTTCCAAAAGGCCAAGCTCATAATACTATCACATTAAGGATTAAGTTTAAACATATGAACTTTGAGGGAGACAAACATTCATACCTGAACAATATTTTCTGCTTGTTTCTCATAAGATTGGGTAACTTTATGGAATTTTGATTTTAGAGTACTGGGGATCAAACCCAAGGTTTTGCATATATTTAAGAAGCCACTCATACAGATATAATGTGGTAGACTAATTAAACAGAATATACCAATGAGCTTTGTAAAATATGAAGCAACTTTTTTTAGCAACCATAAAAAAATTCATAGTTTTTATTCATCCTTCCAAAAAAAAAACCCTGCAATTTGAGGGTGTTGCCACCAGATGGCGATAGTATATAGATCAGAGTTTCCAAGATCCCAAATAAGAATGAAATACAAAATGAAGATTTTTCAGCCAGGTGTGGTGATGCACTAGGGAGGCTGAGGTAGGAGGATCAGTGCAAGTTTGAGACCAGACTGGGCTACAAAAGTGAGCTCAAAGCCAGCTTGAACTGCATCGTGAGACCCTGTCTCAAAAAGACAAAAAAAAAAAAAAAAAAAAAAAAAAAAAAAAAAAAAAAAAAAAAAAAAAAAAAAAAAAAAAAGGATTTTCAAATGTATAGAAGTTCCTGCCTGGAGAGATTGTACTGATGCTCTGCTCTGCATCAGTGGGAAAGAGATACTTTTCCTTTCTTTTCTAACACAATAAGGAGAAGACGAAACAATCCACAAACAATGGCTAATCTACATCAAGCTTACCAGGAACCACGTTAAGTATTTTATAAGAATTTTCTTATTTCCTCCTCACACAATTTCTACATTATTGACACATATTTACAGAGAAGGACTCTGAGACCCAAATGCAGAAAAACTGCACACTCCAGTAATTCCCCAGCTGGATTCATAGCCTGGCCAGCTCAGCATAGGTATGGCCATTTTCACCATTCTGGCATGAACAGCTCCAGAGCCGTGGGTCTGCCTTCCTCAGGCATAAGGGGTGATTTTCCAGTTTAATTTTCAAGCAAGCCTTCTCCTTATAATTAGCATTTCTTATAAAAGTAATTTATTTAAAATATGACACTGGTAATTGCCAAAGGTCTCTCAGCTAAGTTGATCAAGCCAAGTTTGGCAGCTTTGACAAACCAGTGCCAATTAAAATGTTGCTCAGAAATTGCTTTCCAATACAGAAAAAAAAAAAAAAAACCTGTCATGAATTAAATGTTAAAAAGCTTCTTGGGTACAAGTGTTGCATAAATGATTCCATACAAGTCCCTTTAAATGGATATGTTTCCTTGTTACTACAGCCCAAGGGTCGTCTACTTGATTTCCCACTGATGGTAACGAGATATTGCTGAGACAGTCACCCTCACTCACTGGGCTCCTTGTTGAGGAAGCAAAGCCTTGCACAGGTGAATACTGAGGGACAGTACTGCCCAGGGCACTGGCTGAGGTAGACACCTGGATCAAGTCACTCATATTTCTACAATGTGGAAGGTTAGATCTAAAATGTCCCCCCTAAAGGCTCATATGTTTGGAGGGAAGTTTTCAGAAGCTAATCCTGAGGACTCTAACTTCATTAGTGAATTAACCCAGTGACAAATTCATTAGTTGATGGCATTATGAGGTGGCGGTGTGGTTTTGCTCTAAAGTGTTCTCCAAAAGTGTCTTATGTTCAGAAGTAGGGCTGTTTGAAGGTCACTGGGTCATAGAACATTATGCTCAGTGCATGACTCCATAGCTAATTGTTCTGTTAGGAGGTGGGGTCTGGTTTCAGGGGGTCACTGGGGACATGACCTGGAAAGACATATTTCTGTTCCTACCTCTACAACCTCACTCCATACACACGCACATTTCCTGGATGCCATGGGTTGAGAAGTTTTCCTTTGCCAGCCCCCTTTGCTGTGCCAACTTCTGCCTTGGAGCTGGCCAACCATGGACTGAACTCACATTTCCTTTAAGTTTCAGGTGTCAGGTATTTTGTCCCAGGAGAGGAAAGTGGATGATAGAAGACGTAATGTAAATTTAAGAGGCAAGGCCTAGTTGAAAGAAGTGGGTCACAGGGCATGACCTTGAAGACTATATCTTATCTCTGGCCCCTCTGGGCTCTTCCTCTCTGAAAGTGTGAGACAGAATGTCTTTCCTCCTTTATCATTCTCAGGCATTCTGTCACAGCCATAGAAAGCTAACAGGTGCATACTGTGGACAACAGGATTCCATTTTCTGTACAGAAAAGCCAGATGTGTAGTATATAGCTCACACCACTATTACCAAACATCATATCTCAAAGAGAGAACAGAGGAGAGAGAGAAACAGAGACAGAGACAGAGACTACTCATCCCAGTACACTGGAAGACAGAGAATATTTTCAAAGTTGCACACTGGATACATGTGTGCAGTAGCAAATTAAGGGAAAATCACATCCAGATCCAGAAAAAATACAATGCTTAGATGCATTCAGCCAGGTGTTCACAGCCCAAACTATACACTAGAATCATCCACAGAACTTTTTAAAATACTATTCCAGGGGTTGGCCAAATAGCTCAGCAAATTAAAATGTGTACAAGAAGGCACAAGGGATTGATCCCCCAAGGGTACCCTGAGACAGCAATTGAGACTGGGTGTGGTGGCTCTAGCAGCCTGCACCTGTAATCCCAGCTCTCGGGAAGTTATAAACAGGTGGATCACTACGAGTCCAATTTAGTAGTGAGACCCTGAACACTCTATAGACCCTTCAATAAATAAATAAATAAATAAATAAATAAATAAATAAATAAAATACTAGTCTAGGTGGTCTATGGGCTGTATTCCTATCTGGACAGCTTCCAAAGCATCTGTATTATTTTTGAAACCCTCTAGGTGATTCTAGAACTCAAGAAAACTAAACATACCCGAGTATGACTTAGGATAACACAATTTTTCTTCTCTGTCTGTCCCCCCCACAACAGGAAAACCACTATCAAAACACAGAATGAAGATGAGAACGACATATTTCTACAGGAATAAAACAAAGACATTCCCAGATAGCTCCTTGGATAGGAGAGTCTAGAGTGAGTGCTGCTGATGTTTGCAGTCTGGGGTCGATGCCTGCAGTTTATGTTGACTATATAGCATCTGATGCGCAGGTCAGTCTTCCAGCTTCACATTAGCCCTTATCATCTAATTCTGTTGCTGTCCTTATAGCCTCCTGAAGAAATGAACTCCTTCGGTAATTGTTAAGGATAGTTCTTGATGAGAAGTTCTGTCAAGGTCTTCTGCCATGGAAGTAGAGTTAACTTAAAGGAAAGCCCTTGATGAAGGCTTGTTGCTAGCCAGATTTGCACAAGGGTATGGGTAGCGGCAAGAGCTAGGCATACAGTTTGTGGCTAGGAGACAAGACAAAAATAATAACCCAGCTACCATTCACATACTTACATTTTTACTCTCTCAAATTAGAAAGGAGGCTTTTGTTGATGGTGTTCACTTTGGGAGGTTGGAAATTGAAACCTGGACCTCTGCACTGGGCTACAGTCTCCCAGTCCTTTTTATTTGACACAGGGTCTTGATGAGTCAGTAAGTTACCCAGGCTAGGATTAAATGTGAGATTCTCCTCCCTCCCAAAATAGTGGGATTGCAACTTCACTGGCTGTTTGCTTTTAGAGGAGGTTGTATTTTTTAATGAGTATGACTTGCCATAGAGGTTCAGCTCCATTAGTCTAGCTTCATATCCTGCTACTGCTAGGAGCATCCAAAGTGGGTAGGAAATTTGGATTTGCACATTCTGATTTCATAGCTCCACCATAGCCCCAGAACACTACTGCAGGTGCCTGCAATGCTTCTGTAACAGAGAAGACACAGAGACCTTGGACAGACTGTCTGGACTACAGGAAATAATAGCCCAGGGATGATGAAAAATAGGAAATAGTACCAAGATGCTTAAAGGTGATAAACTGTGTTTGATTTTTTTTTTTTTTAAATCAAGGAATCTCTCCCAGCCAAATTCCTAGCATCAGTCCCCAAGAAACAAGAGGACACTGGGTCGTCTTTAGCAGAAGTTACAGACACATAAGTCACTCCATGCCCAGTACATCTTCTGACAGACAGATGTCTCCAAGACAGACATTTATATCCCTCTCCTGATTCACTGCTGCTGGGAGACAAGGTTGAGGTTGGCTCTCTGATCTGGGCTTCTCTAGCTTTATATGGAGCAGGATCACGTGCAAAGGCTCCACACCAGGGGTCCAGAAATTCTAACTAAGCATAAGGAACAGAAAGAATGAGCATGGCTAAAAACACCCCTAGTTGTTGGTGCTACACTGCATACCACAGGCTCACCCACCTGCCCCATTCAGGAATTCCTCCGGTTACAGGATGAGCTCTTCTGGCAGCAGTGAGTTCAGGAACACACAGGGCAAATCAGAACCTTCCTAGACCACTGCGGGAACTAGAGTGGGGGAGTAGGTGGTGAATTCAGGATTGAGGTCATATGGCTGTCTATGCCATATGACCACAGAGCTTACCACTGAAAGTCAGCAAATGTCATAACCCACAGGATTGTCAAAATCCACTGGGCATGTGGGTCCTACCTAGGGAGCTCCTATGCCACACGTCCCTCTAGACTAGATGAATCAGAATTTCTGGGAGCATTTTCTTTGGAAGTTGCCTTGGTTACTTTTCTCTCACTAGTGAGACAAAATACCCACACCCAAAGTTGAGGAAGAAATTACTTCTTCACCTCACAGTTTGTGGAGGTTTCAATCCATACTCAGCTGGCTATAAGACTCAGTAGCACATAGCAGAGGGCAGCAACTCCCAGTGGTGGAAAACAGCAAGGGCAAAATGGGAGGATTGGGGGTGAGAACAAGTCTCTCTCCCTTCTTTAAGTTGCATTCGGGCTATGCACGTCAGGGCAGGTGTAGCACTCACACCCATAATCCCAGCACTGGATCGTGAATTAATCGCAAACTCTAGAAGCCAATCCCATGACCGCATGAGGCTTTGGAAAGATGTCTAGACACAAACCATAACAGAAGTTTTCCAGGTGACTCCACCAAGCACCCAGGTTAGAGACCCACTGGCCTCCTCCATCTCCTTCACTGTACAGATGAGAAACTCAAGACCCAAATCCTGGAAAAGACTCTACATCCTCAGACTGTTCTTTAAGCTGCCCACGCTTTGTCTTTCTACGCAGACTGGATGTCAATTCCATAAAGGCTTCAAAAGGACAAGGGCTTGTTAAAGATGTCATTGACCTCTGTGAGCTCCAGGAGGAAAAGAGACGACACAGATCTCTCCTAGGTTCCCAAACTATAGAGCATGTAATATTTCCTAGCCAACAGCTACTGTCAAACTAATTGTGGACTCCAGTCCTACTTCACTCTCAACCCAGAGGCACATGGAGTTCCCCCGGAGCAGGACACAAGCCACTCAGGTGGTAAGTGATAAACTGTGTGGCTGCATACCCCTTTGGCCAAGAGCCATACTTTTTTGGTTGTTTAAAATGAGTTTTACACACCCTTCAAAAGGTTAAATGTGATGCCCCTTCCTTTTGAATGGGCTGGACTTAGTGACTCACTTGTGATGAGCAGAAAGAAAATGGAATGACAGTATCGAAGTTCAGAGTCTAGGTAATAAAAGGCACCACAACTTCCCACTTGCTCTGTTTTATCACCTGTTCTGGGGGAAGCCAGCTGCCTGTGGTAAGATCTCTAGAGAGGAACGGAGGCCTCTAGCACACAGCCACTGAGTGACCTTGGAAACGTATTTCCCCAGCCCAAGGCAAGTCTTCAGATCTCTTCAGCCCAGCCAACATCTTGACTGCAACCTCATGAGGGACCCCGGGCAAGAAGCACCCTGCTAAGCTGCTTCCAAATTCGTACCCATAAACCAGAGGATAATAACTATTTGCTGTTTTAAGCTTCTAAATTGTGCACTCATTTGTCATGCAGCAATAGAAAACTATATATCTTGCTTCCTTGCTTTAAAAAGCTATATATTTTTTTCCGTTGGATCCCTGATGTGCCATGCCGGCCCCACCCTGGGGGTGCCCTGAGACTTCGATTGAGATTGGATGGTGGTGTCTGCCTGTAATCCCAGTGCTTGAGAGACTGAAAACAGATCAGATGCTCACTACGAGTCCGATCTGTGTAGTGAGACCCCGTAGACCCTGTACTAAATATATTAAAAATAAAAAATTGGAGACAGGATCTTGCTTTGTTGCCCTGGATGGCTCCAAATTCATAATCCTCCAACCTCAGCCTCTCGAATAGATGGGACCCCAGGTAAATGCCATGTGCTTGGTGTTTCCTCATATTTTAAGTGCATTTGAGGATAGTAAAAATACCTACAATGAATATATGAATATGCAAACTATGGTTCCCACATGGCGCACAGCACAAAAGATGAAAATATGGCCAGTCTTTCTGGTGGGTCAAAGGGGATGGCCAGGAGCAGTGCTGGATTGACACTGGAAAGGCAGGTGTGTTCAGACAGCAAGCAGGAGGATTTGGGCATCTCAGAGAAGTATGCAGCTACATAACAACTACTGTGGGGAGCAGGGGAGTGGTGTAGAGGCCCAAGTTCCTGCCCTGAGGTATGCTGCATGTCCCAGGAGACAAGACTCGCATGATCATGTTCTTCAAGAAGGAGGCAGAGCACATTCTGGTGCTGTTCCACTGTGTAGGGCCAGCAGTGAATACTGCGAGAGAAGGAGAAGACAGGACTCCCTCAGATGACCCAAGAGCATGGTGATGGTACGCACTGTACTCTGAGCTTCATTCAGACCCAAACAGCAGATGGGATCAGGAAAAAGCAGCTCCAAGGGGGACAAAAGTCCTCCTTGACAACTGACCAAACATTTGTAGCAACCTGCTGTCGAGAGCATCCCAGGTGTCTCTGTCATAAGCAAAATCTCTAGGCCTGCCCCAAGAAAGGCTTTCTGAACCTGCCTCTCTTCCTGAAACAGGGTGAACAGTGACGGTGGATCCACCCGTGCCCTGTGCTTACCTCCCTTTCAGACTACGGCAGGTTGCCAGCTCCTCATCCTGCAGTCTCAACCACAGCTACTTGGTTGGCGTGAAGCATCAAAGCCACTTGGATAATAAACACGATCTATAAATCTTAGCATCATTACCTCCAGCTACAGACTCTGCCCATTGATCAATTTATTTCTTGTGGCCCCTGCCATGTCTTCCTCGCCCCGCAGCCCATGTGGGGATCCAAGGGAGCTCCTAAGTCAGCCACGGGATCACCCCACAGCCTGAAGGAAGAAAGGGCACACAGGAGAGATGGAGCCTGTAGAGATCCCTGTTTCACAGCCTAGGTGCTGACAGCCTAGCTGTCAGAACTGATTTCCTTGAGAGCTACTTGTCAGAGATGTATCAATTACTGTGTGACAAAGAGCCTGTGAGAGGAAACCACAAATCAAATTTTCATTACCAGGCTGAAGCGAGAAGTGCCACAAGTGAAATCCATCGCTGCTGATTTCTTTGCAGAGGAGCCAGAGACAGATGAGAACTCTCACCTCCCAGCCCCAATTGCACTTGGCCTACCCAACCATTAGCCCACCACAGCCCTCTTTTCCATAGCCTTCGTGCACAGCTGGTTTGCAGCTGTGTTGGGCGTGAAAGGACCATATTTGTTCTGGACAGGCTCTTCCCTCCATAGTGCCCTGCGCCAGGGCCATCCTGAGGGTACTGTGAACCTGGGCCCAGGGGCCATAGTTTTGGGCCAAGCAGGTGGCTGAGCTGCAAGGCTGTAATCTGTCTCTGACGGGAGCAGAAGAGGGTAGCATAACTTCCAGCTAGTGACAGACAAACTGGAAGCCGGAGCTCCCTGCAGATATAAAATAAGTGTCTCTTGCACCTGTCCTAGGCTCAAAAGCTGGGACTGGCCCACTGTCTTCCATACCCGCCCCATGTTGTTTATCCCTGGCAGGATTAAGGCTTAAACTCAGGTTTGCTTTATCACTGAGCTACATCTATTTTCACTTTTCCGACAAGTCCCACTAAATTGCCTAAGAGGAACCTGAACTTGTGATCTTCCTGCCTCCATGCTGGGATTACAGGCATGTGCCACCATGCCCAGATCTCTGACTGAATTTTTGTGGCTCACCTGCTTAAAGGTTGTCCTTGACATTCCCTTTAAAAACACCTTCTGCACAGGGGAAGCACAGGATGACGGCCCTGCAGCACTCTAACAGCACACGGTCAAGGGAAAGTTTAAAATGCTGAGCAGAGGCAAAGGGTGATGCAAGGACAAGATGACGTAAAGGCCGTGTCCCCTGTGGATGCATCACTTCCCAGAGGGATCCGCTGACGGTCTCCTGTGTCTCCTGTTGACACATATTCCATCCAGTTCATTTTCCAAAGGCAGTGAGCAAGCAGGCAAGTCTGATCATCCTTCCTCCTGCTTTCATCTCTGACAACTTTGCTCCTCTTCAGATTGACCCAGGCTCCCCATAGGAGGACACAATCCAAGAACCACCCTCCCCTGGCCCCAAACTAGATGCCCTCCACATTCATCCCCCCCACCAAGGCCATGTGTCGTTCCCTTGTGAAACTCGCCTGTATTCTCTCTCATCTTGGCCTGTGCTGCTTCTTGGATATTCCTGGCTGTCTTAAAATCCCACCCAGCTGTCACCTGCTTCTGGAAGCCTCCTCTGAGCCACAGTGCTCTGCCCACATGTCCCATGGAGCCTGGGCACTCCCTCCCCAGAGTACTGGCTGCCCCTTTCCTGGTCCATCACTCACCTCTCAGGCACCCCAGGCTAACTGTATCTGTAGTAACTGCCTCTCTTCCTTATAGCAGCAAAGCTTACATAATAGCTAGCGCATAGTTAGTGTTTCACACAGGTTTAATTTGTTGATGTCACTGGTCATTTCAATTGCTTTCTTTCTTTTTCTTTTCCGTGTGTGTGTGTGTGTGTGTGTGTGTGTGTGTGTGTGTGTGTGTTTTGCTATGACTGATTCCAGGGCCTTTGCACATATATATAAGCATTTTCTGGGTCTTTTTGTTGTTGTTGTTGTTTTAGGGAAGGGTCTATAGGGTATTCAGGGTCTCACTACTAGACTGGACCTGGAGTGAACCGTCTGTATTTTGGGACAGTTGCTAAGTTGCCCAGGCTGAGTTCAGAATTGCAATCTTCCTGTCTCAGCATCCAGGAGTGCTAGAACTATAGGCATGTGCTGCCAGACGCAATTTTCAACTGCATATTTTGTGACCTTTTAACTATTTCCTAAAAACATATCAGAGCACAGCCCCATCGCTGTGTCCTTCCTGAAGTAGTGGGTGTCCCTGGACTCATAGCATCAGCATCACCAGGGAAGGCATACAAACTACACATTCTTGGGTCCCACCTTTCAATCTACCAAATCGGAAATTTTGGGGTCCCTCAGCACTTCCAAGGGCTTCTGATGCAAAGACCACTGGAAACATCTCAGAGTACACACTGTGAGGAGCAGCTCTGTGTGACCGGAGATGCTTCCAGAGGCCTGGTCAGTGCCCCTTTTCGAAGAAAAGTAAGCCTCTCCACGGTAGGGAGTGCTTGCATTCACCTAGAATTGGAAAGATTTCCCTTCCCTGATCCTCGGGACTACATAAGAATCAAAAGAACAAAGGAAACTAGGCAACAGAGGCAGTCTGCGCTTCAGGAAACTCTGAGGCCAAGTCCCGGCACTGGGGAGGCCCTGGCAGACCTCACTGAACTGGACAGAGTTCACCTAAGGCTAAATCTGGGTCTGGGGCACCTTAGTGTCTGTGATGCCAGTTCCCAGCTATTTTTTTCCCCCAGATTGTGATAGGCAGATGTGCTCCACCTATCATAGCTGAAATGATGGAAGAGCAATTAGCAAGATCTCAGCTGTCAGTTTCAACTCAAAGTTCCAGGGTGCCCACAGTGAAGGTTCTGCCTGTGAGCTGATTTTATTAGGCTTTGCTGTCCACTCTAACTAAAAATTCCAGCACAGTCAAGCCTAGGAAATAACCAAAGAACTGGAAGTGTAGGACTTCTTAGCACTATCACTTCTTTTAAACTCTTCTTTCTTTTAGTATAGTCAGTTTTTGAGCTCCTAGTCTGTACAAAGAAACTTGATCTTACCAAGCATGAAGGCTACAGTGGCTGGCTATTAGAATTATAAGAGAAGCCTTGAAAAAATTCTGATACCCAGAAAGATGCCAGGTCAAGTAGATCAGAACCTTTGGAATGGGACCTTGTATCAGTGTTTTTTAAACTCCCAAAAAAGTCCCATATGTAGCCAGCCTATTGTTTGAGATAGTGATATGTGGACTGCTTCCCAGACTGTATAGAGAACAGTGTCTAGGGGTGCAGCCTGGTCATGTATGTAAAACACATGTGCACCCAAACATATGCATATGTATATGCAGATATATTCTCCAAGTTATGTCTTTTTTTGTGAGGAAGGGTAGAATATGTTAATTTAATGGATTTATATAATGCAAAGTGATCATATTAGGGTAAGTAGCATGTCTACCACACTGAACATTTATCATCTGTTTTGGGAACTCGTAACCCTCTCTCTCAACTATTTTGAAGTATGCAATAAGTTCTTGTTAACTATAGCCCTCAGCATAGCTCTGTGCTACAGGACATGGGAACTCATTCCTCCTCTCGAACTGGAACTCAGAACACTTAGCTGAACTCTCCTCATCCTCCCTCTCTCTACCTTTTCAGCCTGTGGTAACTACTGCTCCACGTTCTACTTCTATGAGATCAACTCTTCTAACTGCCACATATGGGGAGGGAGGCATCTGTCAGTCTGCACCTGGCTTATTTCAGGTAAAAGCTTACATTTTAAGAGGCTTACAAGTAGGACAGAAAGTGCCATTAACTATCCAGTTCACAACTTTGATGCCATGTGCATGGGTTTTACCCAACAAGTGAGCAAGATCTTACTCCAGTGTACACAGTGGTGCAGGTACTACTTACCACCTAAAGGATTCTTACAGTGAACCAGTCTTTTTGTTGAAATGCTAACATTTATATAGGAAGTTTGCTTTAAAAATATGTTCAATATAGCATCATCTTTCTCAGAAGATCTCTTCACAGTTGACTATTCATCTAAAACCCAATGGCCAAGAAAATTGTTCTCTGTCACACTTGCTGCCACGGAAAGGGAGCTGGGCTGAAATCAGCATTCTTGGGTGCTGCCTACCACATCGCTTCCACTTCCCTGTGGGAACCTTGGTAAGTTCTGTGATCTCCAGTTTGCTCATTTACAAAGCAACCGACTCTCTTTCAAGATGGTTTTCCTCCAACTCAAACATTATGTGGTTCTAATTCTCTTGTGCACATGGCATTAGCCTTGCAGAAATGGCTCAGTTTATTACTGTGCTTTTCCTAAAAATGAGTAATTATTTGGAAGTAAGCACCCTGAGTACCCAACTCTATAAACTAATGACCAAGTAAGTAGTTTATGCACATAACAGGCACAGAAAGGCTAGAAAAGACAGGAGAACTCAGGTGTGGTGGTACAAGGCTATAGACCTAGCACTCAAGGAGCCGAGGCAGGAAGATCATCTCAAGTTCTAGGCCATTTTGGGCTAGCCAGTGAATTCAAGGTCAGTTCGTACTACATAGAGTCTCTAAAACCAAAAATAAATAAATAAATAAACAAACAAAATAAAGAAAAGAAAAGGGAAAAGGGAGAGAAAGAGGAGGGGTGAATATATGCTAATGAGATTAATGAAAAGAACAAGTGTCCATATGCAATTCAACACAGAATGAAAGAGATTCAATGCAGTGTGAGTTCAAGACCAGCCTGGGCTACAAAAGTAAGCTCAAGGCCAGCCTGAATGGCACAGTGAGACCCTGTCTCACACACACACACACACACACACACACACACACACACACACGAATGTCCAGAATAAATAATTTGTTTTTAACTAGGATAAATGAACAGTGATCATGAATCAAACTTGCCTTCTAGTCCTAGAATTACACATACTGACTTTGTCCTCTACAATAAGCCACCCTTCTTTCCCAAGTTTAAGTTTTCCCATTTGTAAAATGAGAACCATTAACACTCACCCAACATACTGATGGTGCCAGTGGGAGGCTCAAGGAAGACACCATCATAAGAG
>PVJA010047494.1:0-14628 GCA_004027025.1 Myocastor coypus
TATGTAATATGTCAACTTTCAAAGAAAAAAAGGGGGAAAAGAAAAAAAAAAGTAATGTGGATTTAGAAAGGTTAATGTTTAGTTGTTTGATCAATCTTATATACCTATATGTATTAATCTAAACTGATCCGATGATGAAAATATGTAATATAACCATTGTTAAATTTAAACAATAAAAGAATTGGAAAAAAAATAAAAATAAAAATAAAAACAGAGGAAAAAAAAATAACCAAGCATGTGCTACTGGATTAAATGTATTATCTAAAACTATTGATCTTCTACAAGAAAATTTGGTCAACCGTGGATTATGCAAAAATTCTTAGACATAGCTAAAAGTGTGTTCCATAAAACTGGATGAATTGAACTTCATTAAGAGTATATATGTAATTTTATGTTTACTTGTTGGTGCTGGAATTGAACTCAGGACCTTATGTTTGCCAGGCATGTACTGTGCCACTATAATTCCAGGCCTCCACCTTGAGAGAAGTTGTTAAAAGAAAGAAAAATGCAAGGCAAAACTGTAAGAAAGGATAATATGATAAAAGATTTATATTATGAATATATAAAGATTCATATCCATATATATACATATGCCAAACATATCAATTGGATTGCAATAATCCAACTTTTGAAAGTGGCTAAATTATCTGTAGAAATATTTCACCCATGAAGACAAATGGATGGTACTAATCATATGAAAATATACTCCACTTCATTGTTCACCAGGAAACGTGAATTGCAAGCATAGTGGGTGCTCCATGAAATACCTAATGAAGTTTGAGTTTGCCATCTCACGTTTCATCCTGAAAATGAGACAAATGGTAATTTATGTGTCCCCAGCTGAAGGCATGTGCTACAACCATAAACCAGCACCCAGTCTTGGGGATAATTTGATCCAGAACTGAAAGTCAGCCTTAAAAATGTCATTCCTCCCTTTTATCATTTAGTTGATCGAGTAAATGACATGATCAATGAAATCTGTCCTGTATGCCTTTGCCATCCTTCTCTTTCGATAAAACTTGAGTTCTTTGATTGCAGTTAATATTGCATAGCATGTCATGGTAGTGACTATGGAAGAATGTTTATAGTTTCTGTGCAATTCTATATGCTTTTATATAAGAGACTTGGACATCCATAGATTTTGGGAAGTCAGAAACTTAGCTTTGTTTCCCATCTTGCAAGATGGTAGGCAAAAAACTGAGACGCCAGACACTAAAGAGAAGAAATCTGAAGCCAAGAAAGCTGCTGCCAATGGTACTGGAAAAATGAGTAAAGTGACGGCAGAAAAAAAGTCCAAGAACCCAGCCCTACTGCAGCCAAAATCCTGTCCTTGTTAGAGGAAATGGGTAAGCCACATTTATCTGTAATTTAATTAATACTGTTGGAAGCAGGGCGCTCAATGCTATGTTGGCATCTACAATTATACAGTGGTACCTCGGTTCAGAATGTCAATTTATTCCATGATTCTGGAAAAGAGGGACGTATTCATGTTTGAACAGGAAAGATGGCTGCAGTTGTGTTCGGCACACCATGAAGAGTTTGCAAACCAAAACCAAATTTTGCCAAACGAAATTGTTCCCAAACAAGAGCATTTGTCAACCAAGATAGCATTCCAATCTTAGTATGTAGTAGAAGAAAACTGTCACAGAGAGTTTTGAGAATGCATTTCATAATCTATTGAACAAAGCCTCCTGATCTCTCTGAAATGCTTTAGTTAAGTTATGACTAAGATGATTATATATAACAAATGTACTTCAACTTTCTCATCTTCCTGTTTTGTGTTCTTAAGGAAGTCTGATATCGTAACCTAATTGTTTACCTGCCATCATAGACTTTAAATAACCCATTTCTTTTTTTCAATTAAAATTTATTTATTTATTTATTTATTTGTTTGTTTGTTTGTTTGTTTGTTACATATCGTACAGAATTTCAAAACCAGAAATTTTTTTTTGTCTTTTTGAGACAGCGTCTCACTATGCAGTTCAGGCTGGCTTTGAACTCACTTTTGTAGCCTAGGCTGGTCTTGAACTCACATCGATCCTCCTGCCTCAGCCTCCCAAGTGCTGGGATTACAGGCGTGCGCCACCACACCCGGCTGAAACCAGAAAAATTTAACAATGGTTATACTACATATTTTCATCATCAGATCAGTTTAGATTAATAGATATCGGTGTATAAGATTGATCAAACAACTAAACATTAACACTTTCAAAAAACATTTTTTTCTTTCTTTTCTCTTTCTTTTTAACAATTGAGCTTTTCGTCTGGTGGTACCCATCAGGTAAGCCAAGATGGGTGCGTACAAGTACATTCAGGAGCTGTGGAGGAAGAAGCAGTCTGATGTGATGCGCTTTCTGCTGCAGCTCCACTGCTGGCAATATCGCCAGCTCTCAGCGCTCCACAGGGCTCCTCGTCCCACCCGGCCGGACAAAGCTCGAAGGCTGGGATACAAGGCCAAACAAGGGTATGTCATATACAGGATTCACGTGCGCCGCGGTGGCCGTAAACATCCAGTTCCTAAGGGAGCAACTTACGGCAAGCCTGTCCATCATGGCGTTAACCAGCTGAAGTTTGCACGAAGCCTTCAGTCTGTTGCTGAAGAGCGAGCTGGACGCCACTGTGGAGCTTTGAGAGTTCTAAATTCTTACTGGGTTGGTGAAGATTCCACGTACAAATTCTTTGAGGTTATCCTTATTGATCCATTCCACAAAGCCATTAGGAGAAATCCTCATACCCAGTGGATCATCAAACCAGTCCATAAACACAGGGAGATGCGTGGGCTGACGTCTGCAGGCCGCAAGAGTCGTGGCCTTGGAAAGGGCCACAAGTTCCACCACACTATTGGTGGTTCTCGCCGTGCGGCTTGGAGAAGGCGCAATACTCTCCAGCTCCACTGTTACCGCTAATAATATTAAGTGATGTTTGTAAAATTCATAACCCAATAAGCAATTTAGGACAGTTTATCTGCTTAAAGGTGTTATTTGTTAACTGGTCTGTTGATTCATGTATGTTTTGTCAAATGGAAGTTAAAAGTGCAATAATGTTTGAAAACTATAAGTGATGGTGTATCTTTGTTTCTAATAAGATAAGCTTGTTTTGTCTTTGCTTTATCTTATTAGGTAGTTAAATGTCAGTATTTGAAACATGCTGTGTAGTATAATAGGTGCATAATAAATTCTTTAAAAGAAAAAAAAAACAATTGACACACTGCACATTGTCCTCACAATAGTTATACAGAGCACAGGGTGTGGGCATGATCCACCTCCCTTTTGATGTTGCTAAGGAAAGAAAAAAAATTCTTCTCTTTGAATTATGAGGAAGCAGATGCATATGTAGTCCAATGTTCCACAATTACAGTGGGCCACCAGTGAAACTTGCAACGTTGGAGGCTATTGATCCACGCCTCCTACAGCTCATCTCACCAATCTAGCTCTATCTTTCATGCACTGTAATTAAGCTTTTTTTTTGCTGGGTGATCAAGGGCAAGTCAATTAAGACCTGTATAACAAAACATTCATCTTTTGTATCTTCCAAGGTCAAATTCCCTCAGGATTAACTTTGGAACCATATATAGTGCTTTGTAGAACTGTTGTCAGGGTCAGCCTTCAGGATGAGTCAAGTCATTGCTTGGCCAGTTTTCTTTCTGTGAAAGCCTGAGAGAACGTTTTTCTCTGATAAACCATTTCATAGACTGGAAAAAATACCATAGGTGCTCCTGTCAACACATTAAAATCAAAATTCCATCTGGGTGACCCTTAGTGATTCAATCTAACCATATACAACTTAATATTCTTCCCTTTCCTGGTCTATTTTTTTTTAAATATACATTTTTGAGTATCTCACTATTCAGCTTGCACTCACAGTGATCTTCCTGTTTTCGGTCTCCCCAGTGCTTGGATTACAGGTGTGCACCACCATACCTGGACTTGGTTGCTGGCTCAGTGTACCCAGAGATAGGTCCGGTGTGGTATGTAATTCTGGGGATCGAACTTACGTCCCTGAAGTTGCCTAAGCAGGTGCTTAGTCCACTGAGGTATCTCGCTGGTCCCCTGGTCTAATATTATTGGACTGCATTTCCATAGCTGCTCTTCAATTTCTGTCTTTTACCTAAATTAATTTCGTTGGTTTACTGGAATATAGTTCTAAAAGGGGTCCTAGGTTCAATTAGAAATACTCAGCATAGGTTGTGGGAAAGATGCACATCTTGGGAAGCAATTTCTTTAGGTGAGTTATTGAAAAGATTATATGGAAGATAAAATGACTTCTTTTCACTAATGGGTCTGAGGTAGATAGGCTGCTGCTTCTCAGTCTGCCCTAATATCTTTGTTTCAAGTCTTAGGGTCCACAGTTTCCCTATTGTTGCCCTTGACTGTACCCAAATTGAAGTGTGTGCATGAGGCTATAGTTTATAATTCATCATTCAAGCATTTGTCCTAATGCTCAGGCAAGTCTACACTGAATATCAGTGTAGTTTTTAAGGGAGTTTGTTAAGACAGCTAAGGAAACCCTGATTGTCATTCTTTGTTTTTTCTTTTTTTTGGAGTATTGAAATCCTTCCATTTATTTTTCATCTTGCTTCTCTCATCATTCATTTATATTCTCATTTAGAGGCTTATTCTCTTTATTTTTTTATTCTCTTTATTTTATTTTATTTTATTTTATTTGTGGTATCAGGGATTGAACTTAGGGCCTTGTGTTTGCCAGGTAGGCGCTTATCCTACTGAGCTATCTCTCCAGCCCCAGAGGTTTATTCTCTTTGAAATAGGTATTGAATATTGGAGTTACTCAGGAGTTGCTAATAAAGTTTGTCAGCGCATTAAACTCAATACACACAAAAATCTAACTCATTGTTCCTTCTGCATTTTGTCCTCCACCCATGTATCTTATTTCAGCAAATAACGCCATCATTCACACATCTGACCAAGGCAAAAATTTTGATATCATTCTCAATTCTTTCCTCTCCATCACCACCACCCACATCTCCTCTATAATTAATGATAATGAACTTTATCCCTGAAATCCTACAAAACTAGGAAAAACATTCCAAGAGTGCAGAGGGCAAGGAGGTTGCATTTTCTTTACAGTTAAGCACCACGTAGCGTGTTTTAAGTTGCTCATAAGAATTGCTGAATAAACTGAATGAATCAAGAATTTCCCAACAGAAAGACATGCTCTGTTCTTCCTATGTTCATTGTCAGGCTCTACTTGAAGTCATGTTACTGCTCACTGATGAGCATAAGGGCTTCTTATTTCCTCTAGCTTAAGTATTTCCAGCTTCAAGTCACCCATCAGGCTATATAGTCAGGTTTCCTTCGCTATTCAAGTTTTGTCTTTGTTACTATCTTGATGATGAAGCTGTATTATTTTTCCATACCCTTCTCACTAGCTGCAACTAAAACCACAGGGAATTATGTATAACACTTCATAAGTGGGGATAAGGCATATCACCCAGGAACTTGGCACTCAAACAATGGTGCAGTTATGAGCTCTCAGGGTTTTTCTTTTGCATCATATATTTAATACTGACTAAGAACAGGGCAACAGGGCCAGGCAGATAGCTCAGCAGGTTATAGCACCTGCTTTAGGCATACTCAGGGACCAGGATTCTATCCCCATCATGCCTTGCTAGCCCAGCCCCCAGGGCACACTGATTCAGTGACTGAGACTGGTCGTGGTGGTGTATACCTGTATGCCAGCACTTGGAAGGCCAAAAAAAGAAGGATCACTATGAGTCTGATCTGTGTAGTGAAACCCTATTAAAAGAGGGGAATAATTATGAAATTTCAATGATGTAAAAACCAAAAACATTGTAGTAAAACATATTTCTCTGGAAGATCAGGAAAGGGTCAACATAGCATACCTAAAAGTTTTTTTAAAGTATTTTATTTTGCTGCAGTCATAAATCATATTTAATACTCTAACTCTAATATGAACCATGCCCACAAATATCCAAAGAAAGTCTATAACTGCCAAGCTTATCCTGAATCCTTACAACCACTGGAGTGGTGTCAAAGTAGGCTTCATGGAAACTCAGGTGTCTTATTCTTACCTCTCAATGAGAATTAAGAAGATCAGACTTCCTGATTCTCCATAGAAGGTTTATAGAAGCCGTATGAGACACTAATAGTTCATAAAATCTATTAAAATAGTAATTACAGTAGACCAGATACACACACACACACACACACACACACACACACACACACACACACACGATCTTGTCCACCTACTTAAAGCAACCATTTAAAAAGCTGAACAAAATATTGACATTCACAAATTCAGAATCACTAGTGTTAAATTAAAATGACATTCCATAAAACAGTTAAGTCATCTGAAGGAAACCAAGAAAAGAAAATAGTAAAATAAAAAAAGAAATTATGAACAAGCTTATTACTAATATTGATAAAATAAAATGTCATATATAAGACCAATATACCATTTGCAATAAATATTTGTCATCTAAATATAATACTTAAGTACAGAGCTTCGAAAGAGTGTATATAAACACATGAGCAGGCTATATATTGTCTACCAAACACTTATTTCAGATATAAGATGTAAACTGATTGAAAGAAAAGAACAGAAATATGCATATCATGAAAATGTGAAACAAAATATGGTGGAATCGCTATAGTAATTAGAAATAAATTAAATTTCAGAGCAAAAAATTATCAGACGGGGCTGGGGAGATAGCTCAGTAGAATAAACCTTTGCCTGGAAAGTGCAAGCAACTGAGTTCTATCCCTAGTTCCACCAAAAAAAAAAAAAAAAAAAAGCCAGAGATGGAGAAAAATGTTATAAAATGTCAAGCCCACTACTAAGATTCGGCAGCTCTAAATGTTTGTTTACTGAATGAAAGAATATAAAGTATGTGAAACAGAAGTGGATAGAATTGAATGGTGAAATAGTGACTCCCACAAGTACAACTGGAGGCTTTGATACCCCTATTTAAGTAACTGATAGAACATCTACATACAAAGTCACCAAGAAGTAGAACCGCACAGGATTTAAGTAAAATGTATAGAGCCACTTTAATAAATAACAGCAGAATATATGTTCTTTGCAAGTGTCCAAAAAACAAATCCCATGATAAATGGGACCTAGCAGTATAAAACAAACACCAAAAATTTCTCAAATTTGAAATCATATAGAGATTTTCTGCCGAAAATGGAAAATAATAGCTTTGAACAACATAAAGACAATAGGAAAATCACCAACCACTTAAAAGTTTCTCAAAACTCTTCTAAGTAATCCAAGAAGAAAGTCTTTAAAGGAATAGAATTTTTAAAAATCAAAATTTGTGCGAAGTATATAAAGCAAGTGTAAGAGGGAAATTGATACCACTAAATGCACATATTAGAAAAGAGATCATAAAATAGGAAGAAAATATTCAAATGGGGAGAGGAACAAGGGAAGAGAATGGGGAAAGAAAGAATGGAAAAGTAAAAATAAAATGAAACAAAGTTCAGAAAAGAAGTTAAAAATGGAGACAGGGGATGAGCAGAGAGCTTAGAAGTCTAAGCACCTGTCTTGCAAGTGTAAGAACCCAGGTTTCATCCTGGCTACCACATGCCATACCAGTCCCAGAGCACCGGGTACACTATGATAGGAATTCTACCCAGGACAATATAGCTAAAAGGAAATAAAAATTCTACAGAACAGAAAAAATAAAATGCTACCACGTACAAAACTAAAAGCAACACGAACCAAAGCTCTAAATATTAGAACACAAGCTCTCCGTATTCAGGAAAATAAAAGAGGTAAAGTTCCTGAAAAAATAGGTAGCCGGGTGTGGTGGTGCACAACTGTAATCCCAGCACTCAGGAGGCTGAGGCTGGAGGATCGGAGCAAGTTTGAGACCAGCCTGGGCTATAAAAGCGAGTTGAAGGCCAGCCTGAACTGTGTAGTGAGACCCTGTCTCAAACAAACAATAGATAAATAAATAAATAAAAACAAAAAATAAAAAAAATCATAAGTATATATAAAAGATTTTGAAACAAAAATCCAACTGCAGAAGAAATGTCATCAAGAATCAACAATTTGGATTATATAAAATTAGAAATCTTCAGTATGAAACAAAGGAAACCAACAACAGAATGGAGAGACAAGCTACAAAATGAGAAACAATGGCTCCCACTCCTCTCAATGGGAACGAGCACTTACACTATATAGAGGAACTACAAATGGGCAATAAGTGCATGACATAATGTTCTACATCTGTAGCCATTCGAAAAGTGCAAATTAAAGCAAAACACAATCTTTATCTTTCTCCTTTTTAACAATTTTCATCAAGAAATCAAATAGAAGCATGTGTTGATGAGCCTGTGGAGGAAATGTAGCCCTTCTACACTGTTGATGGAAAAGTAAACTAGTGCAACCACTGTAGAAATCAGTATAGAGATTCTTCAGACAACTAAAAATAGAAGTTTCATTGGACTCAGCTGTTTCTTTTCTTGACATCTTCCCCCACAAAGTTAAACACATCATCATGCAATGATACATATGCACATATGTTTATTTCAATACCACTCCTAATACCTAAATCTTGTAAGTGGCCTGTATGACCATCACCAGATGAATGCATAAAGAAAATGTGGTATTTAGTCGCACAGAAAATATTACAAACAGATCACAGCAAAGTGAAAAGCTTCTGCACACCCAGGGAAATCACCAACAGTGAAGAGATAACGTACAGGCTGAGAAAATAATTTTCCCAGCTTCTCTTCAAAGGACTATTACGTGGAATATAGGAAGAACTCAAAAACTTACACCCTTTCAAATTTAAAGACCTGATCCAAAACTGGGCATTTGAAATGAATGGATACTTCTCAGCTGAAGAAGTGCAAGTGGCCAATAAATACCTGAAAAATTTCAATATTTCCAGCTATTGAGCAATGCAAATTAAAACTGTGAGACAAATTAAAAAGAATTATCAAGAAGTCAACCAATTATAAATGCTGGTGGCAGTGTGCAAAGGGGCAACACTTTTCCACTGTTTGTGGGAGTGTAAGCTGGTACAACCATTTTGGAAATCATTATGGAGATTCCTCAAAACACGAAACTAGAAATTCTATTTGACCAAGCTGTGACCCTCCTAAGTATCTTCTCAAAACTGTGAAATTCATATTAGTGATACATGCATACCCCATGTTGTAGCAGAAAAATTTGTAAAAGTTAAACATTGTAAACAGCCCATATGCCATCAGCAGATGAATGGATTAATGAAAATATGGTATTTATATACAAGGGACACTACTCTGATAAAGGAGGATAAATTTGGTAATCTTGCTCCTAAATATTTTTAGGTCCTAAAGGTGAACATATTTTTCCCTTTTCAGGAGCATTTCTTCAGAGCCCTTTCCTACCTGAGTTATTTTTTCTCCCTCTCTTGACTATTCACTCTGCAGGGCTGGGCAAATATTTCTTATTCATTACGTTCCCAATCTGGGCTCGATGTGCCTTCTCTAAACCCTTTCTGTGCTTGCTGCTATCTTAGAACTCTTGTGTTCTCTTGTAAGCAGCACTTCCTCTGATTCAGGCTCAGTGTCTTCCCCTGAGCCATGATGTCTGTTCACGAGAGCAAAACTGTGTATTTCACTTCATATCTGACACTTAGCTGAGGGCACAGGGTGCAATGGATATTCAATAAATCCTTTTTGAATGCGTGAAGCTCATCTCAGTTCCAAAGTACAACTAACTGAAACATGATGCACCCTGACATTCTTCCTCTAGCCCAAACTCCCTTCCACCTTCCCTTTCCCTCCACCTCTCTCATTTTCCACAGTATCTTGGGCTCTACTTTCTTTTTCTCATTTTAAATGATTTAAAAATTTTATGGTTTCAAGGTAAATCCTGAGGGGATTTGACTGACCTTGTCAGATCCAAAAGTTATATGTTTTGTTATATAGGTCTTGCTTTAAGTTGCCCTTAACCACCCAGCAGAAAAGTTTAACCATGAGGTGTAAAAAGTAAAGCCAGATTAGTATGCTGAGCTCTAGAAGGTTCTAGTCAACAGCTTCTGGCATTGCCAGTTCTGCTGATAATCCACTGCTATTGTGGACTATTAGAATATAGATACAGCTACTTTCTCTTAGTTCAACGAGAAGAAATATTTGTACCGATAGTGTTTCAAAAAGTTATCATGTCTACATCTTGTACTGTGAACAACTACTATGAAGACAATAATATGTATTGTATTAATTACTGTGGCTGTCCCACTAATCTGTGGTAACTGAGTGCTCACGCACCACATTTTTACTTCTCCTTTCCCTCTGCATCCATCCTCCTCCACCTCCTCCTCCAAAAAACATATCAAAGATATCCATGGGGGAGCCAAAATCGCCACCTCTCCACCCTCCTTAATTGCCTGTTCTCGTCCTTTGTCATATTATTCCCTTTTATTGGCATCAGATAGAACTTTGTAAGCTTGAGAAATCTATTTAAACTTTTACTTTCATTTGGATTCTTATCAAGATGGTACTTCGAAGCCATTTTCTTATAAGCCTTTTTTAGTTCTTCTTGGGTAGCATTGGGTTTGACCCCCAAAACATCATAAGTCATTTCTTAGCACCATTTTCTATAGGCAGTGAGTGAGCTGGGCTGCAGTGGGTTAGTCAAGAAGGAGGTCGTAGCTGTGTACATGTCAAGTGGCCACCACTCCTCCACCTCTCCACGCATTCTGGAAAGTTCTATGTCCGTCAGAATTTTTTGGAGTGCTGACTTTGTTGTCCTGAATTTGTTAGGTGCTCTTTATTAAGAAAATGTCTTATCTCTCCATCAAAATTGAAACACAGTTTTGCATATGTTAGTCTGAGTTGGAAATCATTTTCTTTTATGGCTTAAAACACTTCAATCTCTTCTGCTCTTTAAGATTTGTGCTGAAAAGTCTGCTGCAATTCTAATGGGTTTTCTTTTATTAGTGATTTGTGTTCTCTAATCATTGATATTCTGCTCTTCTGTTGGATTTCTGAGGTTTTTACTATGATGCATTGTACAAAGGTTCCTTTTTGATTGTGACTATTTAAGATTCTATATACATCATTTAGCCATATGTTAAATTTCTTTACCCTATTTGGAATATTTTACCTTATTTTGGCTATTACTTGGTACACTGTCTTTTATTTCATTTGTACTATCTTCAGATTCTCTCACTAATTCAAATCAATCTTAGTCTTCTTTGCACAAATTAGAAGCTGTTGGATCCAGTTTTCATGTTCCACTGTTGTTTAGATATCTCATTTATTGATGGCTGCAAATAGCTCTGTATCCTAGTTCTGAGACTCTCCTCACATCGGTGATTTCTCCTGACCACACTTTCAATAGAATTTTTAATTGTCTCAATTTCTATCTGGAGCTCTCTTATAAAAACCATTTATAGTCCTCCTCTATGCTGGCCACAAATGTTTTACATTGTTTTGTTTAGTTCTTCTATCTTTATGAGTGTCTTTGTCGCCTCACCGATGATTTTGTTTAATTATCCCAATACCTTGTTACCTATATCTTCTGCTATCTTGCCAACTGCCTCACTGAGCTGTTTTTTTTTTTTTTTAATCTCTTCTGATACCATTTGGGATGATTGAGGTGTGAGGCTTTTGATTTCTTCCCATTTCATGCCCCATGGATTAGTTTTGAAGGAGTTCAGAGAATTTGTAGGAATTTGTTGCTTTGGTTTGACATGTTTCTACTTTTTCATCGTTTTCTCTCTCTCTCCCTCTCTCTCTCTCTCTCTCTCTCTCTCTCTCTCTCTCTCTCTCTGTGTATGTATGTATGTGTGTGTGTTTGTGTATGTTTTGAGGTTTTTCAGTTTATTATAGTGGAAAGCTTTGATACTATTATGGGAATCCCTTTAGTTAATGTCTACTATTCAGTGATATTTCCTGGGCATGACCAACTAATGGCCTTCTGTCTCTCTTAGGATATAACCACCTCTATTTTTTGAAATAAGAGATTGCGCTATGTTTGACTCAATATCCAATTCTCTTCAAATGTGCACCAGTATTTTTAGTGACCCATAGGCAATTTAGATATTGGCACCTCAAGTGAACAAATAAACAGCAACAGCAATGCCACTCTAGATATAATAATAATAAAGTCAGTGTCAATTATTGCATTAAATACAAACTGAACATTGACAAAACCTAATAACTGATAAAGTACCACCCCATCCATAGAAAAAAGATCTGTAGCTATACTATTAATACTAAAACAAGCCCAATATTGAAGTACTATTGATGTATAGTATATGTTTACTAGGTGGAACAACTTTAATTTTACTAACAATAGCACAGTGTTCAACAGAAATAGCATAAACATAAGTATTATAAAGCTTAATAGTTATACTAGAAAAGATGTAAGGGTGAGGAATCAGAGAATGAAAAATAAAAGTAAAATTTGAAAAATTCATTCAGAAGATATGAGGAGTTGAGAAATTTAAGAAAGTGTGCATCTTATTATGAAGTAAAGGTAAGTTAATTGTGATTGAGAACAAGTGCTGCAAAGAATGAGGAAGAAAAAGGAAGAAAAGAAGAAGTAGCAAAAACAAGAGATAGAAAAGGAAGAGGAAATACTTTGAAGGGGAAAGACAAAACTGAGAAAAAGAAAATAAAGGAAAATGAAAACTAAAGTGGGAGGAAAACCATAGCCCTATGAAAAAGACAGGGAAAGAAAGGTAAAAATAGCACAAAATGGGAAATGAAAAAAGATTTAGTCAAATAGGAAATTCATATGGTATAGAATCAGTCATTTCTTTCTCTGAGCTGCAGTCCTGGAATCAGTCAAATATGATTTTACTATGTTATTTTGAGGTGCCTTCCTCGTACCACTTTCTCATTGCCCCTAAACTGTCAATACTGTTCAAGCCAGGGATTGTTTGTGCTCTCAATAGTAGATGGGAAATATGACCAGTTCTCTGTTCTCTGCTGCATGTAAGCTGCAAGGTGTGTTGAGCTTAATGTTGACAGGCATGGGGTCTTGTAGCTCTCTTTCTCCCCTGGGAATTTTCTTCATCCGGGATTGGGCCTTGCTTAGGCTTTGCCTCTGTGTCTCCATGGTATGAGTCCCTGGGGGCGGGGCGCTGCTCCTGCTTCCAGCCTCTGCTCTCTCATATGTGTGTTTACATGGAACTGCCTTGTGTCTGTGCTAATGAATCTAAGACTCCTAAAGCTCGTCTCACCAATCTAGCTCTGTGTTTCATACATTGTAATTAAGCATTTTTTTTTTTCCTGCTGGGTGGTCAAGGGCAAGTTGAAGCAAGACATGTATAACAAAACATTCATTTTTTTTTTGGTATCGTCCAGGGTCAAATCCCCTCAGGACTAAGTTTGGGACCATAGGCAGTATTTTGTAGAACTGTTGTTAGTGTCAGCCTTCGGGACAAGTCACGGACATTGCTTGGCCATTTTGCTTTCTGTGAAAGCCTGAGAGAATGTTTTTCTCTGGATGACTCTCCTTAGACACACTGCAGTTCATTCATCCCTTTCCTCGGAGGTCCCATAATCTCCTTGACCAGGAAATTTGGGACACCTCTGAGATATAGGATGTTACAGCACAGGTTCCCTTATATCCGGGGTCTTCTTTGACCTTGAAGGGCTAGGGCCAAAATATTGGCTATCCGTATAGCCCCTCTTTTCTCCAATTTTTGGTCTGTTAACTTACATTCTTAGCCCTCCAGCAGAAAAGCTTTGTGATACTATTACTCTATAACATAGGTACTTGAGCTTATCATCACTGGCTTTCTGAGTATCAAATATGTTTGACTTAGCTTGGAAATGATATTTTCTGGCCATCATTGATATTCTAATAACTTTTCATACAATGTGATATAAGCAGTTACACAATTTTGACACAGATATTTGGAAATTCATGGAAATACAAAATTGTACCCTTTCAAGAATATGGTATTTGGCCCAGTCTCTTATTTTCAAGTACTACTCTTCATAGAATGACAGTAACTGAGTTTACACAAGGAGCAGTATATATCAAAAAGACATGAGTGACATGTATTCCAAACATAATTTTAGCATTACATTGTGCTATAATCAATATGCTGAACCCCTTGAAGGTTCTTATTTTTTTTTTCCAATTTTTTTATTGTTTAAATTTAACAATGGTTATATTACATATTTTCATCATCAGATCAATTTAGATTAATACATATAGGTATATAAGATTGATTAAACAATTAAACATTAACCTTTCTAAATCCACATTACCTTTTTTTTTCCCTTTCCCCCCTTCTTTTCTTTGAAAGTTGACATATTGCATATTGTCCTCACAATCATTCTATAGAGTGTAGTGTGTGGGCATGACCCAGCTCCCTATTGATGTTGCATAGAAAAAAGAAAGAAAGAAAAAAAGAAAAGAAAAAAGGAAAGAATATACTTGTCTTTGGACTAAGAGGAAGCAGATACATACACAGTCAAAGGTTTTGCAATTGCGGTGTGCCAACAGTGAAGCTTGTGATGTTGGAGGCTATTGAATCTAAGCCTCTTAAAGCTCATCTCACCATTCTAGCTCTGCGTTCCATGCATTGTAATTAAGGATTTTTTTTTTCTTGCTGGGTGGTCAAGGGCAAGTCGAAGCAAGACCTGTATAATTAAACATTCTTTTTTTTTTTTTTTTTTTTTTTTT
>PVJA010047495.1:0-14643 GCA_004027025.1 Myocastor coypus
AGACCAGCCTGGGCTACAAAAGTGAGTTCAAGGCCAGCCAGAAGTGCATACTGAGACCCTGTCTCAAAAAGACAAAAAAAAAAATTTACAATGGAAAATTTGAGGATGTAACTGCACACTAACAAAAAGATCCAGCAGAGAAGGGGAAATAGTGAGATGGGAGAAATGAAGATTAGAGTGGAAAAATCTTCAGCTGTAACCAACAGAGGGAGTACGGGTCTCAGAAGAGATGTCGGCTTTGGGTAGGATGCAGGAGAGGTTACCCAGATATCCACCTAGAGTGTCAGGTGCTCATCAATGGAGGTTTTCAGAGTTGGCTGGATTTAGGGATTGAGAATGTGGATTAAGGGTGTGATGCAGGGATTACAGGTGTGTGGCACTGAATGAGTCAACCAAGTGGTTTATCATAGAGCTAGGTGTGGGTAATGGGAAGCCCCAGCACTTGGGGTTGGCATTACTCAAGAGGCCTATATCCTGGGTGGGATAAAAGGAGTTGGAGGCTGGCTTGCTGCTCTGTTACTGGGGCCTGCTGCCTTCTGCCTACCCTGCCATGAGCTGTTTCGCTGCTCCCGTGCCCCTTTGCCATGCCACCATTCCTTGGAACCCCCAACTATGGATCCCCCCTATTTTACAAACTGTGAACCAGAATGAACCTTTCCTTCTTTAATCTGTGGATGCCAAGTATTTTGTTCCAGAAACAAGAATGTAATGAACACATCACTTTCCCTGGAAATTGAGAAGACTGAGAGGTAGTACAGTTAAAAATACAGTGGTCATTGAAACAATAAAGCCCCAGGCATTAGTGATTCCTGAAATCCTGTACCTGTGATAGTTAGAAGAAGGTAGCTGACTGTGAATTGAGAAGGAATGGAAGTTCTCCTCTGCTTACTTTAAATAATGAAAGGAGAAAGAAGAATTGAAGGAGAAGGGTGTGAGACCCTGGCAGGGAAGTAAGGAGGGCTGCCCAGTAGGACTGTGGGTATCTGAGGTGAGTTGAGGCCCATCAGTCATCAGAGTTATGCCATCCTCCGTCTTCAGTCAGAACGTAGTCCTGGGTCGCCAGGGGAAGGAGGCACCGTCTGAGAACTGCGATATTAGATGATCTCATCATTGTGTAATGTCATGCATGCACTGACACAAAGTCGGGAGGGACAGCAGACTGCACAGCTCAGCTGTGCTGTGCGGAGCCCACTGCTCCCAGGGCCACCATGAGCGAAACACAAGTTTCAAATACAAAAGAAAACGGTGCTATGAAGAGGCACAGCCTACACAAGGTTTGCAAGGCTCCTCCCAGATCACACAGCAGATTTTTACAAGGAAATTTTTCTTGAATGAGCAGTCATAGCTCTAAAAGGTGATACATCAGGTAGTTGAAAAAGAGCACTAGCCAGTAACATAGTCATTATTATCGTGATGAAGTAGTGTGTACAGTACACATTTGCGTATGCTCTACTTTTCAGCCACAGGGAATAGAGCAAGGCTGTTCATACCAGCATCACACAAATACACGTGTAACACGTTGTGCTAGATGCCACAAAAGCCACAGGGTCACACGGCTATCAGAGCTTTTCAGTTCTATCATATGCTTATAGGACTACTGCCCTATCTGTGTCCAATATTGACCCAAAATTCATCCTTTGATACATGGCTCCAACAAGAATTTGATTAAATCAAAGATACACTTTGGCTGGGGCGAAAGGGGCAAAGCACAGTGGCCAGGTGTCTGGACAGAAGTAACTTTCTTTATACCAAAAGAAAATCTCTAGAAGGAGATACAGTGATTCCTTTTTTCCTCCAGAGCCCTGATCTCCAACTGCTCTCTTAAAGCTGAAAATTCCCTTAGAGACATTTCAATCAAGGAGCCCCTCTTTTTTAAGGCCCTACTTCCCTGATCTAAGTGTCACTACCAAACCTGCAAATACATACATTTTCACCTACCTTGAAATCCAGTACCTAACACAGCGGTGATCACAGGAGCAATGCGTCTGTGAAACCACAGAAGGGAAGGTCACTTTGATGTGTAAATGGCCTCTGCCCTCTCCACCAACAGCCTCCCCATGTGGTCGCTGGGACAGAGGTTTAATTACCACATCAAAGACAAGTGTAGAATAACTGTCCCAAAGTCTTCAGTTCTTGTCCCATGAAAACCTTAGAAGTTTTCAAATTAATCTCAGATATTACATGTAAGATAAAAGAAAAATGCAACTGATCTGTAAGATGTCTTGTAGTAAAAGAAAATCTTTAAATGCTAGAAAAGTGACTGAGCCATCATTATGGAATCACATAGGAAACTGATACGTAGTATTTCGGAGCACACAGACATTTAATGATAGGCTTATGAGGTAAGGCAGGGCATGACTGCTAAATTAATGATCCACCTGGAAGTGTTGGAGAACAGATGTCTTGAGTCATGCTACCTGATGTCATAAAATTTTATTGTGTATAACCATGTCTTGGTAATTATCATTATAGCTTTAAAGATAGTTGAGAAGTTTCCCAATAAGTATAATGAAATGGATTATAGAAATCATTTTCCATGATAGTTGTAAATAAAGTATAGGTTTTTAAAAGATGAAAGGTTTTCTAGAAGCACCCAAATAAGGAAAAGATATAGTATTATGTCATAAACATTGCAAGCAGTAGCCAAAGAAAAAAGCATGCTTCTGGAATGCCATGGCTCTCAGGAGCTTCAACTTAGGAAGAAGTAGTCAGCAAAGAAGGCCAGACAGTATCATGGGAGTCTTATAATATTGTATCACTTTGACAAAAGTAGAGGAGAAGTGATTAAAAAAAAAAATCATGGAAAAACATCTAAGAGATACTCTGTGGTTTGGAGTTTGAATAGCTGTCACCCAGAGGCTGATATGTTTAAATCTTGTCACCTGACTGCGGTGCCTTTGGAATCCTTAGACAGTGGAACCAAGTATGAGAAAGTTAGGTCACTGGGGTTGTGGAGCCCCAGGGGTCCCATGAAGACCACAACCGAGTTGCTGTGAAGTAACACCCTCTGTCCCTTGTTCCCACCAAGTTGTGCCACCTTGCCACAGGGCCCAAACCAGCGAGGCCAACCAATGGTCGAAACAATGGCCCCAAGAAAACCTCTACTCTCTGTCAGTTGATATATCTCAGATACTTTTTACAGCAACGGAGAGCTGACTGACATAAAGGAAAAATCTTCAAGAACAGGAAATCAACTCATACCCTGGAACTAAAACATGGGTAGCCAACACCCTCTGTATACAAGTTGTACATCATATGTTCAATGAATGGTGGGTGTAAAATATGTGAAAACAATCTCTACCTGTTAGGAACATGTGAAGATTTTTTGGTAAATATTCCTTAAATAATTCAGGGTAACAAAACATTGGCACAGTACTTACACTGTCTTTAGTACTATAAGAATTAAAGCATAAGTTATGTGTCAACTAGTAACCAGGATGGGACACATTCTGCTATGATGATGTGATGGGTATAACATCACAAAGCAACAAGAATGTTCAAGTCCATTCTGACCTCTGGGGGCACAATCATGGTGCATACAGCGTGCATCACTATTAACTGAAATGTCCTTCTGTGACACATGAATGTATAAGAGAATGCGCAAAAGTTCTATGCAGAAATATTATGCCATGTTACAAGCGATGCTTTAGAACCCTCAGACTTGGGTACTTGGCGGTTCTCAGGAACAAAGCCTTCTTGGATACTGAGAGATAGTACAGTTAAAAATACAGTGGTCATTGAAACAATAAAGCCCCAGTTATTACTGATTCCTATAATCATTTTTTTTTTCAGTTTAGGAGAATTTTTGATGGCAGAGAAATGTTCAGTGAAGTTCAGAGACATGTCCAGCTTCATGTCAATTTATTCTTCTACCAAAAGTACGTGAAATTCACCTGAATTTTCAAAAATATGAATATCTTTTATAAAATTCTGTGCGTTTGAACAACCATTTCGCTTCTCATCTAAGTCTACCTATCCAGAACCCAGAGCAGTCAACAGGCTAAAAGAATATTTCCCTTAGCTTACCCAGTGTTAACAGTTTTTATTTAAAATTTAAATCAGGGAGTTTCAAGTGCAAGTGCAAACAGCTCACTTCCTAGTAAACCAGACGCTCTGATAACGCAGGGCCCAAAGTCCCACCTGGTTAGTTTCTGCTTGGTCTGCACAGTGCCTACCCCGTGTGGAAGGGATGTGTCCCCCGGCTTCAGGAGCGCTGGTTGCCATAGAGAAACAGCTCTCCGCAGCCGCATGGAAAATCCCAAGGTACACGGAAAGGATTCTTACAGCCAGCTCATCTGTACGCTGAGGTTCCTTGAGCCTCTCGAAGGCACTTTAGCTTGCGATATTGGCTTAGAGAACAAGAATGGTGTTCACCCAGGACCAGCGCTACCTATTCCTCTTCTTTTACCTCCTCCTTGTACTTTTCTATGTGATGTCATTTTTATGATGAAATTTCATCATTTTAAAAAATAGATGTTACATGCATACATAAATATATATAGTGACATTAACAGACATATATATGTACATAAATATATTTCTGTACATTGATTCTTTGCTTATAACAAATATATACCTGTAAAGACTATGGTATCTGGAAATAAGTCAAAGGGAAAGAATGCAAAGAACACTTGGAGAAAAGGAGAAATCAGAATCCTTGAATATAGTCTGTAAACTTTCTCCTGAGATGATAAAATGAACTTTTCAATAATATTCTGTAGACATACCTCAGCAATTTATATGTAATCATTAAAATACATATAACCATATATACAACAATATACCATGAGGTATTCATTTATTAGACATTATTTGTTTTTATTTTTTAAAAAATACAAAATGATAATAGAGAAAAACAGCAGCATTAGAAACCATACAACATTTCTTCAAAGTAATATGAATTCAACAATGGTTGCTATATTGCATGATGTTATCTTCAAATTAGTTGTTTATGTCACCAGATAAAAACATACAAGATTGGTTTAAAGAAAAAAATAAAGCATTAACAAAAAAGTTATAAGAAATTCAAAAGAAAAGATAATAAGAATAAAAATCAAAAAAATTAAGCATTAACTGCTCCTTCCAAAAGACCAGCAGAAATGGGCAGCAAAATTATGCAAACCATACTGCATACATGCACATGCACACACACACACACACACGCACATGCACACGTACACACACGCACACACACGCACATGCACACGTACACACGCACACACATGCACATGCACACGTACACACACACACACACACACACACACACATTTCTTCTTTGCTTTGTCCTTTTCTTCATCCCTGTTTTTCCTTCCCATTGAACAAATTCTTTCCCTTAGACATTTAAAGAGCAAAGAAAAGATGGATGATGAAAAAGAGGAAGGCCGCCTTTGTGGAGTTTGGGGTGGTTCCTCAGGATTGGAAGGGGAGGACATGGAGAGAAAGGGGAAGGTAAAGGGATCGGGACCTTACAGGACGTGTGTGGGTCCCAGTCCCCCAGGATGACCACATTCGCTATGTATCAAAATGTGCACAAATTAAAAAAAAATAAAGAATTTTCAGAACTTCTAAACAATGGCAGAAAAGAAATGCTACCTTGGTATCCTAGAAGAAGTTTTTAGAGATAAAAGTCTGTTCTAGAGAAAGGCACATCCAAATAGCAAGCTATTTATCAGGCTTGTCCTAACGAAAACCTGATAAAGAACTTCATTCGAATATGTAGTGAGATTTCAGTTGAATGCATTTAATCAATCTTCCTGGTACTTCTCTGTAAGTTACAAAGATGGATCATTCCCCCTGCAAATTATTTAATTCAGTCCCAGACATTGTCTTTAACATTCTCTAAGCCAGAAATGAGGGATGTGTGGAAGATACAGCGGCGGCAACTTCATAACTGTGAACACTTTCACATTATGGTTTTATTCATTTCTTTAAAAAAAAAACAGTGGAATTTATGGTTTGGTCTTATAATACACCTTAACAACTATAAACTACTTTAACTATGCTGAAATGATAATAAATAAAAATCACGAAGCACAGGATCAACAGGCATGTTAGAAATGCAGTGTTTCTAAGGAATTATCTGATTTAAAACTATGCCAGCTCATCAAAAGCTATTTCTTATCTTGATGACGTCGTAAGAAAGGTATGAAGCATTTGGACCGAGGCCTAATGTACTTTTCAATCCGGTCTTCAGATTTCATTTCTGTGCTTTCTGCTGCTCAGATGACTTCATCCTTTTGTCCCCTGGTCCCCTAAGGCAAGAACTGTGTGCCTCACTCCAGCAGAAGCTCAGTCATCGGTAAAAACCAGTTTCCATGTATCATAACCTCCATTCCAGAAAGACAAATTGTTCTCTGCCCTACATCAACATTTTCTTGTAGATTTTATCACCAAATCCTGCTCAGCTTCTAAAGTATTCCTTAGCCTCCCTCCTTCCTACACTTGCACTTTACACAAGAAAGAGGAAAACAGTATCTTTTATTCAAAATAATAGTGTGCAGTTAAAATTAGGTTATAATTGCCTTTAGGCATTCAAAATTTATTTAAACCTATCTATCCATTCAAAATGCATGAGGCACTATATCAGACAAAATATATCATCTATGTGCATATTTAATGGATTCACATATGCAAGACACTTAGTATCATGTAGGCATTGCTCATATCCCATTAACTATTATTACGAACATATTCCTTTAATTCTTTTCTATGTCTTTAGTGCCTGCTCTCGTCTTAGCACAGGTCCACTGCTAGATATACATGAATGAATGAATGAATGAATGAGTGAATGAAACAGAGATCTCAAGCTTCACAGGCCTTGCATTCAGATGGGAAGATCTGCTGATTAAATGGAGACAACATATAGGATGACTGAAGGCTAAAAGCAAGGTAGAGAAAAACCAAGTAACAAAGGAGCAGAGAGAGTATTGGGGGCTGTGGGAGGAAGTGGTTGGCTTGTAATTCTGGATAAGATGGCCACTGAACAGAGGTATAGAGGAGCAGGAGCTGGGAAGGCATGTAGGGGAGAGCATGGTAGCACTGGGTGGGAAGACAGCAAGGAGGCCGGCGTGGCTACACACAAGGAGATGGAGGCGACTTGTTTTGTAGTCTGTGAAGGCAAGGGTGGTCTACACCCAACACGCACTGCCTTTGTTTGTCAGGGCTGCCATAAGGAGTGCTGTTGGCTGCAGGGCTCCGACACCTTCATAATCCTGAAGGTGAGGAGTCCACAGTCAATGTGGGCAAGGTTGGTTTTCTCCTAAGCCTCTGTGGATGTTTCTTTTCTATCCTTGCTTATTCTTCCCTCTGCGTATGACTGTTTCCCTGTCTCTTCCTTTAGGAACACCAGTAGGGTTGAATTAGAGCCACCCTTACGACTTCCTTTTACGTTAATTACCTTTGAAAGAGTGTCTCGAAGAGGGCCACACTCTGAGGTGCTGTGATTGGGCCCTCAGCTTATAAATTTTGAAGGGACACAGCTCAGCTCCCAATATCTACATTAATGTCCTCCGGGTCACACATACTGTGGTAAAATCCTCTCACAGCACGGTGTACTTCCTACTGCAGGGGTCTACGGGCTCCCTTCCCATTTAGTGGACCTGCCTAAGAGTTAGCACACATTTCATGACTGCTCTTGAGTTTAGAAACATCCCTAGTGTTCATAGGAGAAGTTTGGGATTCTGAATTTATTTTATGTAATAAAGACATAATAACCTGTTTGGAAAGATAGAAAAACACAGACAAAGAAATAAAAAGAATGCCGTCATAAGAAAAAGAAAGTCAGCTACCTCACAGTGTCCTGATTTCTCCATTTTTATGGATGACACTAAAGAGAGAGAGAGAGAGAGAAAGAGGGGGAAGGAGGGAGGAAGGAAATGCTGCTGCATGAATTCTTTGCATCCTCCTTCTCGGATTCCACACCTCGCGTGGGCTCCCCATGCCTGGGCTCCCCATGCCTTTATTCCAAGCATCCTCAGAAGCAGCAAGATCCATCTGCCTGTCCATCGGTGGAGCCTCCATGGCTGTTGCTGGGGAATGTGTTTTTGTAGCCTCTCCCCTGCTTTCAGAATGACCTTTGGTCCAATTAAGAGCTTCAGGGCAATCTTAAGATGTACTGCAAACTTCCACTCTTGTTGGGCCCATCTGGGTTTGGTCACCAAGCTACTACCATTTATATTAACAGCACTTAGACTCATACCCCTACACTCCACTCTATGCAATAAAAGGCCTCAAAGAAAGCAAAGTTAAAGAGAAAAAATGGCAAGCTTGTAAACTACATCTGTCTTTTCCCGTAGATTCCATTTCGCCATAGCTGTGAGGTCGAATGTACATACATAGAACTTTATAAGGTGCACCAACTCTGGTGTCGTGTGCCTTCTAGTGCTGCATGACCTTGAACTTTCTGTGCCTCAGATAATTCATTTGAAAAAGAAAAATAGATCCATGTACTTCACAGGGAAGTTTAGAAAGCTTTAGAAGAGTACTATCTCAAAAAAGAGAGCATATAGATCCCTAAGTACTTAGAATATTGAATGATGTCTGTGTTATCTTTTGCCAGGAAATCGCTCAAAAGAAGTAAGTGAATCACTGCTGTTAAACATTCATCTAAGTTTGCAGAATGTGCAAGTCAAGAACTATCAAAAATAAGGAGCTACAAAGCTGTTTCTCTGACAGAAATACCTTCATTCATGACATACGGCTTTAAATAATTGTTATGAATTTTCTTCTTTCAGGTAGTCCACAGTTACTCCTCAAGATATACACTGTATTATTTTTAATATTGCCATGCCAGCCCCACCCCCAGGTCTAGTAGAAGGCCTGCGCTAGGAAGAGGGCAGGTACTAAAGACACAGAGCAGGTACTGAAGACCCGTACTCTTGCGCACTGAGCCAGCAAACCAGTCCAGGCATGGTGGTGCATGCTTGTAATCCCAGAGCCAGGGAGGCTGAAAACAGGAGGCTCACCTGAAGCCTGAGCTGTGGAGAGACATCTGTACCAAATACATAAATGAAACAAAAATTACTGGGAAGATATAGCCTCAAGAAGTAGTTCAAAAATGGTATAGTGGGTGACAGAGATGAATTGAAATCTCGATTTAGAGGATCATAAACAGCCCCTATCGGCCCCTGTGTTGAAAGGCGGGTCCACAGCCTGCTGCTCTGGGAGGGGAGGGAATTGTTAGGATATAGGGCTCAGTGGAAAGGAGTTAGGACCTGGGAGCTGCCTTGGAGTGGGTGCTGGGGCCTCGGCTCCTTCCTGCATCCCCGTTGCTTCCTGGCCACCCTGGTTCAGCAGGCCTCTTCCAGAACCGTTTCCTGCCCTTGTCTTCTGCTTTCCCACAGGTCCCAAAGCAATGGACCCAAGCGGCCATGGACTGCCACCTCTGAGACCAAGAGCCAAAATAAATCTTACCACTATCTAAAATGATTATTATAGGTGTTTTTACATAGCGATGAATACAACTATATAAATGCATGATCCTTAGACCCATATTCTTGATTGTGAGATTATTGTGTGGTTGTTGGACAACCTATCAGACCTCGCAGCAGTGTTCTCAGCAGCATCTGAGGCTGTATCGCAGCCTAAACAGAGCAATTTACCAAGCAGAATGATAGGGATTCCGTGGAAATTATGGGTCCTTAGCCTGTTACTAAGACACAGAGTTTGAAGCATCCAGGAAAAGAGTTAAGGTTGAGGGAGATTGTTAAGTGTGATGATGAAAATGACATTCATTGAACATATATCTTTCACGACACTTCAAACATGGTTAGAAAAATAACCACACAGATCTCGGTGTGGTCTTTGTAGGAAAGCTGGCTGAACGCGGCTGAATTCGTCTTCAGCGGGCACATGAGCTTTCCCTGTGGATGCAAGGGAGATCATTTGCTACAATTAAGATCTTGGGCTGAAATGAACCCATCCAACAGGCAATCAGAAGAAGGTGCTTCTTCAGGCTCACAGGTGCCAGCAATCTGCTCATTAGCTGTGATTTGTCATCATGCAGAAAGTCAGGAGAATCAGAATGGGTTTTCAAAAAAAAAAAAAAAATTCTTCTGATACTTTGATGTGACTTTTTTTTTCCCATAAAATCCAATTTCCTCCCATTTTACTTGATCAATGTTGGCAACCCCCTAGGTGGAGAAGCAGGTGTTGTTGACAGGTTAGTTACAAAAGGAAATTAATACACATCAGAGATGCTGCAGATCGCTCCCAGCTGCAGTCACCTTCCATTGTAAATAACTCGGGCAGTGTTCCACCCATCTCTGGGCCGAGAGAGGAGGCAGCACAGTGGCTGTTCAGAGCACAGCCTCTTGTATCAGGTGAAGTCTAATGCTGTGTCTTCCCTAGAAATCTGGCCAGAACTGGTTTGAGTGTCTAAGATATTTCCAATAACTTGGACACAGTACATTGTTCTCCTAGACCTGCCATACTGGGTGGCCTGGACAACAGTCATTTATTTTTACACTGCTCCGGAGACTCAAAGTTAGAAATCAACAGGAGGGCAGGACTGTGCTCTCACCAGTACCAGGGAAGAACCTGTGTGGGACCTGTCTCCTGGCTTCTCAGAACTGTTTGGCTGGAGGGGCCCAGGTCCCAACTTCACATGATGTTTTCCACATGTGTGTACCTGCAACCATGTTTTCCCTTTGCAGAAGGACTCAAGTCACACTGGATTGGGACACATCCTGGTGGCCTCAAGGTCATTGCATTACCTCTGTAATAGTTGTCTCCAAGTAAAGTCCCACCATGAGGGGCTGGGTGTTAGGACTTCAATATATGAATCCGAGGGAGTTATCTTTCAGCCCTTAACGATATCTGCAGCATCTAGATTTGCAGAAGGAAAGAAGCAGGTACAATCATGTTGTGTAGGAACATGTAGGCATCAGGATAAAAAAAAAAAAAAAAAAAAGACATAAATTCCATCCTGGTCTCCTGGCTGTTAGCCAGAAAGGCACCTGCCTCTCCTCCTGACCATTTCTGTGCACCTTTACAATTGCTGAATGGTAGGTCACAATGAACTAGCAAATTTTAAGTGATACTTTTAAAATGCATTTATTTTATTACTGTATTTTGCAAATATTTCATTATAAATGTTAATTCATGCAGTCTTTATACCAACCTTAGGGAGAAGATATAGTTTCGTTACAGAAAGCACCCACATTAAGCAACTTAACAAGTCCTGCAACCAGGAGGAAGAAAGGAGACGATGCCAACCCAGCAGCCTGGCCAAGGTCTGAGGACTTCACTGCCCTCTCAGGCAGGGGATGCTGTGCGCCTTGTATTCACATCCGATCTTCTTGCTGGCTTTCAGCCTGGCTCAGAGGGAGAGCCCAAGTCCTCAGCACGGCTGACAAACCTGCAGAAGATGTCAGCGTGGGTGGCCTCCCTCCCGTTAACTTCCTCTCACCACCTGCGCTGCAGCCACACTGCAGCTCCTGACGTGTAGGTGTCTCTGCTTTGTGCTCGATGTGCCCTCTGCCTGTACTGCCTCCCCGGCTTCCATACGTCCTGCTCCGGCCGTTAGCTGGCAAGGCACTGCCCTCTCCACCCGGCCATTGCTGCGCCCCTTACATTATTTTCCCTTCTCCTCGTCACTCATTGCTGTCTACATCACGAATACTTACTGTCGGTTGCATGTCGCTCATAATCTTCCCTCCCCACCAGAAGCTTCCTGAGGTCCCTGAATAACGGCAAGCGTAACACGGGGCTCCTGAGCTGCATGGGTGCTTCGTGTTTTTTTTTTTTTTTTTTAACTGCTTATTAGACGCAACAAATACTTGCAAACACGCACACATAAGTTAACCAATTAGATGACTGCAGCAAATCTTGGTCCTTAGGTCCATGAATAATGAATGCAATTGTCTAAAACACAGAGGCTAGAATTAATGGAAAGTAGCACCAAAATGAGTTGAGAACGAAAGAGCATCCGCTGGGGGGATTTTTTCTTATTATTTAGGAGGATGCAGATGCGCCAAGGGGACCGTGCCGTGCAGCAGGCTTGAGTGGAGCGCTTGGTACAGAAAAAGCACTCATCAGCCATTAGATGCGGGTTGAAGAAGCATGAGGAGACGGAGAGAGGAAAGAGAACTGTGGGGGAAGGGGACGCCGCGGAGCGGATGCAGGTGGCCCCCCAAAGGTCTGCGTGCTGGAAACTTGGTCCTCGGTGCATCTGCACCGGGGTGTGGTGAGGCCTGGAGGAAGCCCATTAGATGAGGCGACCCCGCCCTTGGAAAGGGAAAATGCTCATCTCCTGAGAGTGGCTTAGCGACCTAACCCTGTGACTGCATGGGTTCCCAAGAGTGGGTGATTGTGAAGGGCGGCCTCTTGTGCCTGTCCCTGCTCCACGCAGTCGCTTCTCTTTCCATTTCTCCACCACGCTATGAAGCAGCCAGCAAGCCCTCCCAGAGGCTGGCGGAAAGGGATGGCCTGCCCTTGGACTGTGAGCCGGCAGCACAGAGTTAGAAACAGTTCTTTATGAAGTACCCAGCATTGTGCATCTAGTTAGAGCGATTGGAGGTGCCCTAAGAGAGTGAAGGGCAGCCTTCCAGGGGAGGGAGGAAAGGAGGAACATTCGATCAGCTATTCTCTTCAGGGCAACTACTTATTGAGGTGCCAGTGACACAAGACTAAAACCCAGTGCCTGAGAACCACTGCCTGCCCAGGAGCCAGATGTGTCCCTCTGCAGTTGAGGCGCTCCAAGCAAGCAGGACCGCATGCATGTAAGCAGCCTGTGAAAGCCTCTGCTATTCCTTCATGGGCAGCGAGGACTGCCTCAGAAGCCCTGAACTCCACATCCGAACTCACGGCTTTCCCAAAACCAGCATGAAACTTCTTAGACCTGGATAGCTTCCTGAGACGTTCTCCATCTTTGGTGAGGCAAAGCAGGTCATCAGCAGGAGCTTGGTGTCAACTCATTTGCTCTTTGCCTTGCAAAAGCCTAAGGCATTTATTTTCTGACAGGTCTTTCTCCGTCTTTTGTTCACTGTTCTCAGCAAAGAAAAAAAAAAAAAAAAAAAAAAAAAAAAAAAAAAAAAAAAAAAAAAAAAAAACCCAATAGCTTGCCAGAGCTTCCGGATGCTGGTGTCGCCTCTATAATAATAAATGACCACCTTGAAAGCCTGGCAGAGCTAACCCATTCCCTAGGGAGCGCGTGCTGGCTTGACAGTCCTAAGTGTTTAAAAGACAAATAGGCCAAACCCAGGTTGTGATGTTTGTGACTAATGAGAGCCGCACTGGGCGCTGCTCCTCCCCAGGAAGCCAGAGCCAGTGCTGAGGAGCTGTCAGGCAGCCCTGACTCTTCCCTCTCTGGGCCCCAGAATTCCACTGTAGCATGGCCCTATTGAGTTCCAAAATCGATGCATTCTTTGCAACCTTTCGGGCACAGCAGCACACAGTGGTGCTGCTATATAAGCTGCCAAAGAGCCGCTTCCAGAGGCCAAAGTCGGCGTGCTGGCCACTCTCCCATCAGCTCCAGGGCAGCGGGAGAGGTTGCTTGGAGGACGTCCTTTGGGACTCAGGCTAAAAAGGTGCAGTAGTGTGCCTCAGTGAGTGGTGTCTGACTTTGCCTCTCTGAACTCACCATCTGAGAATGGGGGTCCTTTGCTTGGAACTGGGAAAACCAACTGATTCTTGGTGAGCTTGGCACAGAAATACGTGTTCTAGGGACCAGGTTTTAGTTCAGTGGTGCAGTGCCCTCCAGGCAAGCCTGAAGTCCTGAATTTGATTCCCACTACCCACCTGCACAGAGAGAGAGAGAGAGAGAGAGAGAGAGAGAGAGAGAGATGCATGTTTTGCATCTTCATTCATTTGATAGACTAGATAAATTTCCAGGATTACAGAATTTGCAGGCCATTGACAGAAGATGGAAATCTGGCTTCCAGGTACCTCACTAATGGCTGTCACTGTTCTGACCTTTGATTAAAGCTCATATTATGGAGGAGGGATAGGGCAAGGGAAGACGGAAACAGTGGCCTGTCCGTACCATTGTTACAGCTTCTGAGTGGAGTCCTTCTATTGCCTTTAGTTGACCAGTATTTATCTACAATGTGTTTCACACAAAGGGCAAGAAGAAAAAAGTGAAGGAGAGGGAAGAGAAAGAGTGGATCACATGTTTTGAATCAAGCATCCGTGGGGTTGAGAACCGCTGCTACTCAGAACCAATTATGCATGCCCGTGATGCTGGAACTCTGGTAGGCTGCGTCAGGAGGACTGTAAAGTTAAATCTAGCCTGGACAGCTTAATGAGAGACTGTCTCAAATTAAGGAATAAAAAGTAGGCCAGGGAGGTAGTTCCATATGAAGGCCCTGTTTTGATCCCTAATACCACAAAAATGCAGACAAACAAATGACATTGTCTTAAACAGTCAACAACTTTGTGTCATTGGAAACATGACACAAAAGACTACAAATTATGATGTTGGATAAATCTCTCAAGTATAGAAAAGATTGCAATAGGTAGTAGCAACAAATGAAAAGTTGTCCCCGGCAGTATCTAATGTTTTTATCCCCAAGAAACTAGAAAATATGCATTTACATCAACTTATTTTTCTAAATTACTGAACTGTAGAAAAATAATTTCTTTCTTCTTCTTCTTCTTCTTCTTCTTCTTCTTCTTCTTCTTCTTCTTCTTCTTCTTCTTCTTCTT